>JAKRZM010000966.1:168649-209291 GCA_036379175.1 Heliconius cydno galanthus
AAAGAAATATATTTTCATCTGATAAATTGCAAAGGTATTCCCACCCCAAGTCTCATCTTGCTTCACTTTTTTACTTAAAAAGACCTAAATATGTGTGGCACAGGTAATTTAATATCACATAACGCAAAATAACCTCGAAAGCAAAGGAAATGTTACATTTAAAGTAATATGACAGTGATTACCTGTCACTAACTGTTGACATCTGCCGCGGCGGCCCAACACGTCACGTCACTTATCACTAAGAAATAGGGAGTTTTTTTCATATTCAGAACGTGGATTCTGTGTATGAAATAATATTACAAATTGAACATTTGAATCATTCACAACAATTTTATGTCTTTTCTGAATTTCATGTAAGACGTAAAGCGCTGTTGTGTTACGTGATTCAACGATAAGTCTCGAAAAGTGTTGTACAGGATTCGTACCAATAGATTTTTTCTGCCCATCCTGCTATACGGAACGTAGCGTAGGTACAGCTGCTTTTATATAGGACAGAATAAGACAAAGATTCTATACTGTCTTATCCATATGTACTTGTTTAACTGGAAATACTAGACTATAGAGCATCGTAATGAACCTTAAAATTATTTTACACGATCTTAAAAAAAAATAAAAGTGTGTTTTTTTGAAGAAACTTATATTAGTAGTTCATTTTATGAGATTGAATAAATCCATATGCCCAAACTTAAGTTTGTTGACGTTTATAAGTTGTAGATACTACTCGTTGAACTACTATTCTGAAATTGGTACGGAGTCAGTTGGCGAGTTCGACTAGCACTTTACAGGTTTTTTTAGTGTCACTGTATGTCTTTTAAATAGCAGAAGCACCGCAGGGCAGAGAGAGAGAATCTAGTAATTGAAGATACTCTTTAAATGTTGTATGATAAAAATATCCAAGAATATGTCTTAAGGTAGTATGAAATCATTACATCATTGCTTTACCAAATGTTCTAAGTCCAAAAACATACCATTTCAATTTCCGATAGGATCCAATAACAATATAGTTTATGGCCATCTCATTTACCACTCAATTTAGAAAATTACTTGAGAAAGAGTACGGTTATTATTATACTCACAGATATCTATCGCACTTTACTCCTATAAACCGATTTTCTCCATCCCCATGAGCGATGACAGCACTCGATCAAACGACGTCCTGCTATCGTTTCCACCTAAACTTGGTACGGTGGTTATTTATAAACGGACTTGCATTATCGGCATATTTATGTATGTAGATAAATTTTAAAAATATTATATTGATAGGTAAATTGAAAGTTTAAAAACTGTAGATTTTTGTTTTTTATCAAAATTTCACCTGTATATCAATCATATCTAAAACTATCTGTGTAACCAACCCGAGGAATGAATGTTTTGAGTCTTGTCTTAAGACACTCCTTTCCCCACTTTACGCCGAATTTTCGAAACTTTGAATGTTGAATCGCGGAACTTAACACCACCTTTTACCTTCTAAGCACAGCGAGAAAATTATAATAATTAATTCCCTCGAGTGTAATTCGAACTCGCAACCATCGCTTTTACAGTCAGAAGCTTAGACGACGGGTTCAAACAGCATTATTTCTAACAATACATTTTAATTATAAAAAAATCTACTTAACTGAAGAAAATACCGTCTACAATACAATACAGGAACACGCTAAAAGCATTGAAACAATAGTCTCGTTTCCGATAGCTCACGCAACCTACGTATATGTACTAACCGACTTATAAAATAAAAATACGATTCGTCCCATGTCCCCAGAGTCTTAACTGTAATGGAATTTGTAACATCCTCATATATTATTTGTCCGCACTTTGATTTGCAGCTTAACAGGCTTAGATGTGTCCGATAGGAATGTGTCTGTGTAGATAGGTACTTTTTTAGAAAAAAAATGACCGTAGCGAGATTTGAACCTGTGCCTCTTGGAAACAATCTGACCTCAATCGCTCTGACCAGTAAGGCATATGTTTCTATCAAGCTACGTCGAAATTCTTACACGCTTGAAGCAAAGAGACATGCGCTTCCGCTTCATTAAAATTTAGATGTTCTCTAAAAAAGTACTTTCTTTCCTAATGATCTCCTATGGGATAACACTTTAAAAATGTTAGTAGGTGTAATATTTTGTGAGAAAATCGGAAATCTTAAAAAATAATATTGGTCATTTTTTTTAGTGTCTTGCTGTATCCCGCATACAGCAGGTAAGCAGAGGGAGCCAAGTGTTAAGACACTCCGTTCCCCATTTTCTGTCTGGAAATAATTCTGGAGACTCAACACACTTTGTGCCCCTACGCCGCTACTGGCCTGATTCTTTCGTTTAGTCTAATAATATTTTTAAGAAAACCTTGTATTTTATTTTGTAAAATAAACGATATTTTTTATTTCATACATATATTTTGTTTTGTTTGTATATGCTTTGTTCTTGAATATACCTACATTGTAAAACTAAACTGTAACACATATCTATTATACTAATATGAATTCAACCAAGTAACCATTACAATATAATTCTCTACAGATCCAAGGCAAACCAATAATACAGCAGCGGATCCTGCCGAGCCCCGCGATATCTATTGATCTACCACAACTAAGTCGCAGTACAACAGCCCCGGGCGATGAGAACAGCAATATCATTTTCAGTCCATGGAAAGCTTTCGGGCCCTTTGTAGATACAGTGCAGGTAAAAAGGCGAAGCGATATTTTTGTTATAAATCGTAGTTGGTACGTTTGGACTATTTGTTTTGAAGCTATTTTTTAGTTTTGACGTTTTTGAATTGTGATCCTTTGTTTGGATGTAGTGTTTTTTATTTGGATATGTCTCTAGTTCTTTTGTGTATTTTCTCTCTTTTGTCGAAATTGTTATATTTGAAGTAATGTCAGTAACACTTTGAAATATTTGAGTATTATAGGAATAGTGTACAATTTATTTTACAATTTTTATTTTGAACGTAGGATGCTTTAAAAAAATATTAAAATAGAAATTAAAACAAGTGTAATAAAAAATAAAAGACATTTGACAACAAAATCATAGTGATAAAGAGTGCTTAAAAGCCCATAGATAAGTAAATATAAGATGAGTAAGCTGCAAATAATAATGATTTGTTATACAAAATACGTGTTAAACACAAACAAGGTTATTACAGCAGCCTGAACTGTTTTCTTTTGCACGTCGAAAAAATCCAGTTCATTAATTAAGTCGATCAGAAATTTCCAGTAAAAGGAAACACAGTGTACAGCATAATCTAAAGTACACATCAATCAATTGCGGCGCCATTGAAATTTTTCGAAAACAAACACCAGGGGAATGTAATTTGGGGGATCCGCATAACTAATTCGATTCATGTTTAGCAATATTCTGTGATTCGAGATTTTGATAGAACAATTATTATACTCTAATTGGTTCGGGACAGTGATTAATGGTGGAACGCTAACAAACGATGTTTTCGCCCTCCATCATTTCGCTCTCTGAACGTATTCATTTTCGCGGATAATGTTCTTATTGTTACCCTGAAAGATGAGTGCTCATAAAATTTCGATGGCTCTGAAGATATCTTTTGATATGTATGATTTCATGTTTTTTTTTCTATTTATTCAATGATTTCAATGATTGCTTTGATAGGAATAGGTATATAGAGGCCATCGTGTCACAGTTGGACAGCGTCGGACTGTAAATACGATAGTTGCATGTTCGATCCCCACTCGAAAGTTCATTAATATTTTTTAATATTTAATATTTTTTTTAGGATGGAGAGATTCTTCCAAGTCAAGATTCAGTGATGTTTCCCACATCACGCAATGTGCAAGATGCTGGTTTGGACGAAGATGCAACTGATCCCACTCCCACGGTGCAGACTTCTAAAAAGGTAGTGCCAAGGAAACTTCAGTTCTTCATGTATCTACCTTACCATACCATAAGTTCACTAAAGTTAATGCCTCAGACCGAAGAAAATCCGTCGGAAGAAACTCAGCGGGACTTTATTTATATATATATCCCGGCCCTGCTAGTAATAATATAAATCTAATATATAGATAAAGATGTTTGTTCAAACCGGTTTACGTATACATTATGTATGCATCGAGTAAATTGATAAATGCTTTTGCCGAAACGCTGAGACCCAAAACTACTAATACTTGAGTAACTCATGTAAATTGGATATTCAAGTTATTGAAACCACTGGACTGATCTAACTTACTCCAACTTCTCAAAGTTTAAAACAACAAACAGCATTCTAATATTTGTATTTGAAATATCGAACACAATGGAACGCACCAGTATTTTGTGAAACAGATATGGACCGTTTATTTTGAAAGTGGTGTAAGTCCATTTTTGAGAAAAATGAGATATCACGTAATTCATGCTTAATTTAATGTATTTTTTTATATATAACTAGTCCGTGTTGAATTTCTCAAAAAAAACCCATGTTTTGAACAACTTAAAATCGGTCGGTAAATGAAATTGCATAATCATCGACATACTAACCTTTAATTTTCTCGAAACAAAAGAAAATGGACTTACACCACTCTCAAAATAAACGGTCCATGTGTAAATGTAAATTCTCCACTTTCTGTCACTAAAAGATATACGATAGAATTTTACTTAACCACTTTTAACTTATGGATCGTGGTATCAAAAATTTATGATGTCTTTGTAGTTATGATGTCAGCAATAGATATTTATTAATGAAAAGTAATTAAGAGACCGTCGTGGCGCAGTTGCACAAACATGCGACTGTCAACGCGACGGTTGTAAGTTCAGCTACCTCGGTGAGGTTCCCTCCGCCTACCCTGCCCTGATATGTGTCGGATACTACGCAAATCTGTAGAAAACTAACATACATCATTTTTATAGTAGTATAAGCAGAGAGAAATTAGTGTTCAGTTCAACGCTTTCTGCCTCGATGCAAGAATGCGAATACGCGTTATGCTTTGTCTTGCTAGATCCGGGAAATGAAAAATAATATTTTTCCGAGTGAGAATTGAACCCATTACGGAAACGTTTACAATCAATCGCTGAATACATAAGTTTATTTTTTTAGGTTTACACTGTATCTCACACATAGCAAGGTAGACAGAGGGAACCTGAGTGTAAGAGGGAACCTGGTGTTAGGACACTCCATTTTGTATTTAAGCTCAATAGAAAATAATCAACAGGTGGCATCCATCAGCCAGCTTTCCTTCATGGTGCGTCCAGATAGCTTCGAGCGCGGCCAGCTGAGACTAACCTGCATCTCCACTGTACACTCTGTATACAGTGAACAAGCAGAGCTGGTTATAAACGAAGAACGTCCACAAATAGCTTCAGTGCTTGGTACTAGGGATCGATCTTCAGGTGAGTTTTAATATAATAAAAATAATTTTAAATTAATATTTTTACTTTTCTTATCTATTCAAATTATTTTATAAAGCTGTAGAGTTAGAAGAATCGTTTACGTGACCCTTAGAAACATAGTTTTTTCATAACTGAAATTTGAACTCATCACAATTGAAAACAGCACGACATGTCTGTGTTCTTTACATTTCTAGTTTTTATAACCCACGACGCCCAAACCACTCTGTGTCTTTTTATTTATACGATTAATACGTATATTGGGGCAGTAATGGCGTAATTGCGACGGTTGTGGATTCTCATTCGAGGGATTATTTAATATGTTCATTTCCTCGGTCTGATAACAAAGTAAAAGCGGAGTGTTGACATCTGCCACTCAACGAACAATGCCTGGAGAATTCAGCAGCAAGTGGGAAACGGAACTGTCTTAATGGGAAGAGTGTCTTAGTACTAGGTTCCCAGGTTACCTTTACCTACCCTGCTATATGCAAAAAACAGAGTGAAGCTGTAGCTCCTCTGGTGCTGCACGGGGTCGTGGGCGGCGGTGATCATCATCAGGTGACCCGAACGCTCGTTTGCCTTGTCCTTTTTCCATAAAAAAAAATAAAAAAAAAAGCTAATAAAAGAAATATATATTTATAACGATACCTGTATATAAATATATTATGTTGTACGTATATGACAAAGTAACAAAATAATAAAAAGAAAATTCAAAAAGGAATAAATCAATTCTGTGATTTACAATAAAAGGTTTACAATCAAAGTTACTTATTGTCATGCAGACTCTAGGTACTCGTATATAAAATATAAGCTAGTAAAAGATATACAATATAGGAGGATATTGGAACCCAAGACCACTTGGGAAACTCATGTTATATATTTTCATGACATGATATACGTTTTGCATGATTTGATACTTCTTATATCGAAATTAAACTAAAGTCATTTTAGGTTCACACTGTATCACGCATATAGTACGGTAGACTGAGGGAACTTGAGAACCTAGTGTTATGACAGTCCGTTCCCATTAAGACACTTCCGTTCCCCACTTTTCGTCGTGTTTTACCGTACAATGGCTCGCTTTGCTTTAATACTAGATCAAGGAACTGAAAACATTAAATATTTCAATTCTTCAAGTGAGAATTGAACTTATAGCCTGTCGTGTCGTAGCTTCAAATTATTGAACTACAAATAAAATATTTATTTTAATACTATTAAAGTTATAAAAACTCCAAACGTGTTTAGACAATATAATTAAACATCAAATCAAAGTTAAATTGGATTTTACTCTATTAGTATTATAAAATACGTAACAAGTACTACAAACAGAATCCAGCATTACGTTAACGTCATAAATTATGTCCAGAAATGAAATCCGTAGAGCAGTTCGAGATGTATGAAATTATATTGGAAATGTAATTTAAAGCAGTAATTTCGTCGCCGTGTTTAAAATGAAATTCAACATTAATCACGAATAAATGTGTCAGAAGCTTTTATATATCACTTACGGCTCAGTAAATGTATGGACACGCTAGTTTATTAAGCTTATTCAAAAGGTTTTTTTTTTGTATTTATAAAATAACTAGTGGACCCGAACGCGGTTACGCTCGCTTGAACTATACGAATATTTATTAAATATATTTATGAAATTATGTTCAGCTTTCAATAGAGAGATGCGTTAAGCAAGCTCATTTTAAGTGACGTTTTCTAACAACAAACTTGGTAAATCGTTGCTTAGCAACGGCGGTTGTTATTAACATGGCGGAATAAATTGCATGTCAAATTAATAAGTATTTTAATATATTGGTATACATCGCAAAATATTACAAATATGAGAAAAAAAACTATCCTATGTTCATCCCGAGACCCTCAAGTAGTATATATGAGTATTTTATCACAATTAAATTAGCGGTTTGGCCCTGATTGTGTAAAACACAGACAGACAGACAGACAGACAGAGTTACTTTCGAATTTATAATATAGGTAAGGATAATTTCTATTAAAATTAAACATTTTCTATTTGGAAAACCTTTTAAAAAATATCGTAGCAGGACCCGAACCCGTGTGTCTTGGAAATCGTTCAAATGCTCTGACCACTAAGTCATGCTTTCTTATCAAGCAACGTTAAAATATTTAAACGTTTATTACAACACTAGTGGGCCCGGACGCGGCTACGCCCGCGAAAATATAAGCCTAAATAATTAAAATAAGTTAAAAAATAATAATAAGTGGAGATTTATTATTAGAAAAAATATCTGAGNTGCGTAAAAGACAGACAGACAGAGTTACTTTCGAATTTATAATATAGGTATGGATAATTTCTATTAAATTTAAACATTTTCTATTTGGAAAACCTTTTAAAAAATATCGTAGCGGGACCCGAACCCCTGTGTCTTGGAATCCGTCCAAATGCTCTGACCACTAAGTCATGCTTTCTTATCAAGCAACGTTAAAATATTTAAACGTTTATTACAACATATACAAATTTTTATACTTATAAAAAGGTTAAACAGAATTGGAATCATGAACCACTTTTCGAAATAGAGTATATAGCAAATTAATTGGACTTCTAGAACATCTATTGGGAATTTTAAATAAATACACTTAATAGTTTTGAGAAAATAGTAAATCAATTAAGTTTTTTCTAATTTCTAATTCCTTTTGATTGAAGAATTAAGCCGTTTCGAATGTCCTTTTAGTTTTCTAAAAATATCGACTTGATTACCTCTGCTAACTGCTAATTCATTCGATTCTAAGACTATGTATTGCATAACGTAACAACATAACGCTAAAGAACAAAACGCAGTAAATAATTACACTAAAAAAATAATTATTATAGATTTTGATTTTTCATAATAAATCCGAGCTATTTTGATGCTTTCTTGATAATAGGTTAAATAAACATCAAATTCAGTCTGCTATTCACAAGAACATTCATTACACATGTGAAGAACCGACTTATTACTAATTTCTTACAGCATTTGCTAACAGCAGTTAAATGAAGACAAATAACATCGATTTCTAACATCTAAACACTTCATTCCTAAAAGAAAATATTCAAGAACTGCACTCTAAGAATCATCCCAAAGTTTAAGCAAGGAAATCGTCTGACTCTCAAATCTTGGAGAATTTTTATATTTCGATGTAAACACTACCTCTGAATACGTAGAAAGTAAACCAATCCCGTTCTACAATTCAAATATTTACTGCAACTGACTGGCACTGCAATTTTACGTGAGGGAACTATGCTACGACTGCTTCTTGCCAACTAAATAAATATATGAAAGTAGTTCCTATCACGTTATTGGGATTATACTACAAAAAATTGTTAACAAGAAAATTACTCCTTTGATGTTAATGTCTATGAAAGCCGAACTGGAGGTTCTGTATTCGATTCTCGCTCTGGGCAAATTCAAATCTGGGTCAAATTTGTTTACGTGGATTATAAGACATAATATAAAAAAAACCCGTTTAGAAATCCTTTCTAAATCCTCCCCTACATTCCCCAACCTAACGAAAGTCAAATTTCGACTTCTAAGTCCAGTTGCAGTATCTAGAGATATTGATATTTTACGTTTATATGTGTCAATGTGCTCTTTATATATATGTTTTATGAACACGTATTTATGACGTCATCGTGCATACACGCGCCAGTTGTGGGTTTGATCGATACGCGAGAAAATGGTTATTTATATTTTGAGGATGCGAAAAAGAAAAACATTTTTTTAGCTTCACGATGTATCTCGCATTTGGAAAGGTAGGTAAAGAGAATCCAGGATTAAGATTCACTTTTGCCCCCCCCCCCCAATTCGCAAGATATTGCGTATTGACTGACGGAATTCAACGCGGTACATTGTCTTTTCGCCAGAGCGAGGGAATAAAAATAATTCACTCCATTAGAATACATACATTTAGTAAGTAAAACGTATACAAAATCAATTTAACGATACAAACTACTATTCAAAATGAGTTAATACTATTCATAGATCCACCAATTCTCGTAGCCAGCGTGGAAAGGTTTACACCGACCGTCATATATGCAAGCAATCACTCAAACATTTGCCGCTACTACCTCCTAACACTGCTTATACTGTGAACGTTCCGGCCGACTGAACAAAGGTAATGTTTACTATACTATACTATATGTAGTATACTATAGTATTTGTAGTATACTATAGTATTTGTAGTATACAATATATTGATGTTTGTTCAGCATTGCTACTGCAAATATGAGGTTGCGTGACTGGATCACGTGCTCTGTCGCCTTATCGTATACGTCATTACAGGTATTGACAAGATATAGGGAGGAATGGTAAAGAAATATTTGTTGTGATAGTTATATATAGCAGAGACAATGTTTGTCAGTGAAGATAGTTGTGGGTTTGATCCCATTTAAGGGAAATAATTATTTTCATTATCACGCCATGGATGGGTAAAGTACGGCGTTGAGCTCCGCTAATCAGTACGTAACGTAGTGTCTCGAATTCAGGTGTTTCACTGCTAGTTTTAACCATTTCACCTAATTATTTCGTCAGTTTCCAAGTAATTTTGTATATAATTATCGTGATGCTATTGTTTTTTAATATATTTAAATAATTACTTTGACTGACGATAGTGATTCTCATTTACTTTATTAAACAGAAACAGCAACATAAGTGTCTCGAATTTGAAAAGAACTTAGAAATTAGAAATTAGTCCGTCTGTACACCACGTTTTTCTCCACCACGTTCCTTTGTGAAGCTAAAAAAAAATTTTTTGTTGATTATTAGTACTTTCTTATTCTCAAAACTCTAATTTTCTATCCCAGTATAATCCATAAAAACAAAACCCACAAACAGACATTTCAGTTTCACATACATATACCCACATATTAATAAAGTTAAATGTTTTCGCATCAAAGCTTACATAGTATATAAAGCAGTCGAATAGTGCAAACTTTGTGAATGGAGTTGATGCTAATTAAATTGTTTATGACGCGTAGTTCGAACACTGCAGGTTGATTTGCACGAGCGAATCGTATTTTAATATATCACTGTGGAGCTCACACTTTAGTACATGTGGACTTCCAGAGTTCAGAATTAAAAGGTATATTTTTTAGCTTCACGCTCTATCCCGCATGTAGCAGGGTAGGCATTAAGAGCCGAGTGTTACGACACTACGCCGAATTCTAGAGCGAATTCGTTTGCATACACGACATTGCCTTGACATGAGATCGAATAAACGAAAATGACAAATATTGCATTTCTCGATTTGGAATCGAACCCATAACTCGTCGTATTTACAGTCACAGACTTGTATCCCTGCGAAAGAAACATCCACTGTGTCATATGGTACATAAAACAGTATACACTAATTATACAATCTCTATTATATTAGAAGGACGTCACCTTGCGTTATTAACGAACGCATAACGTGCAAAGTTGCGTCAACTCCGCACCGCACCAAGTAGTTGCTAATTAAATTGTTTGTAACAGTTCGCGCGACGTTCCCGCCGCACGGCTGCATGTTTGTGTAATGTTTCATAATATTATAGAATAGTTTTATAGTGCATAGTGCTATAATATAATCAAATATTTTTTTTGGTTATTTTTTTAAGTAATAGGACCCGCAGCTTATTGAAACCGTCCAAGCGTTGTGTTTACTATGCTATACGGTCTTTCCTTTAATGTCAGACAGCAGAGTAGGCAATGGAATCTGGTTAAGACACTCTGCTCCCCATTTTACGCTGAATTCGTGAGACATTACGTGTTGAAAGGCGGATCTTAACGTCGCGCTTTACCTAGACACCAGAGCGAAGAAAATGAAAATATTAATTATTATAACAAAATATTTTTAATGTTGCTAATATATATATTTATTTATATACTTTAAACACCTTTTAGTTCTAGTGTTGAAATTGATCCAGTATTCTATAAAAAAATTCTGACCCGGTGCGCTGAAATTGAAATCCTTCTTTTTATCAAATATTAATGGTAAAACTTTAATAAAATATTCAAATATAACCGAAAGGGAGACCAAAAAATTTAATAACAACCAAAATTTGTAAGTATAATGAACTGAAAGCCATAATTTTCAATATATTCCGTAAAATAAACGTTAAAAGTTCTCTTTTTTTAGGCAATAAAAATAATTTATACTTAAGCATTGCCAAGCATAGTAGAAAGACGTGTTAAGAAACGAATTAATTACACAATTTTTTGATAAAAGTTAAAAACGAAAACAATAATTAAATATTCATTACGTGGAATTAACGTGTTTCCCTCCTTCGCGAGAAAAATTCTTGGGGTGGCTGTAATTTTTTTCGCATAGTGTTTTACCATAAAAGTTTTTTATCGATGTCGATTTTTTATTTATTTTTTCTGCATATGCAGGAAAAACAAAGGTTAATTGCTATATATATAGAGGTGAATTACTATATAGCAGGATCAGTCAAAGAAATTTTTATGTTAAACATTTCGCTTTCAACTTTTGACTCCTTTGAGAGGCCCAACGATGCGCTTTATCGTTTATATCAGAAAATTAAAAAAATTAAAATATTCCCTTGTATAAAGATCAAAACCATTGCATATAATATTAATCTATATTCTATATATCACAACAAAGTCATTTTCTATTGTAATTTAAGATAAACACGTAATATACATGTAAATAAATATTTCACTTTCTCGAGTGGGAATCGAACCCACAACCGTACCGTTACAGTCACACCCTTGCCGCTGCGCTACGACGGCCTTAATTTGTAATGTTTAATTAAAATAAAAACATAATAGTATACCTATAGATGTCCATCACTACGCTCGCCATTAACGCCATTACGCTAATGATTCTGCGCAACGCCCTCCAAATTACAAAACAAAGCATTTTAATAAAGATATTTCTTTAGTCTCAACCTGGTCGGATAGCTATTTGTGTCTTGCTAACTTAAATTTATTATATTTTTTTTTCTTATCTCAATTTCAGCTATTTGCATGGGAAAAGAATCTAGTATGGCTACATTACGTTCTTTAGTTTCTATTCATTGCTTAGTGTTTGGACACTCTACTCTCTGTTCACTTTTTAAGGTATTCTGTCTAGCAAAGTGATGTATCAATCTCTAATCGTAAAAACCCTTGCAAAGAAAACGCATTCCGTTTTTTATCTTATTATGTTATAAGAGAAAACACTTAAAATACTTATATTAAAAATACGAAACATACAAAATGAGCCCGTATATTTCACTGTTTGATATATTCTCGAATAACCTTGTTTTATAAAGTAGCGCTGTGGGAAGCTAAAATTGTGTTAAAAATCTTATTTTATAACTTTTTTACAATATTCTATTTAAGTTTATAAGACATAGCTGCACATTCCTATAAAATATGTACAATATAATAGTACATTTAATCAAGACTGAAACCTACATACTGTGTACACGTGACGGTTATAGGTTCACTACCCACTCAGAAACAACAAGACAAAACGCGGCGTTGAGTTCCACAACTAAATACGTAATGTCTCTAAAATTATTCCGAAAGTGAAGAACGGAGTATCTTTACATTATATCCCTTACCTGCTATATACGGAAAAAGCGTGAAGTTAAAGCTTTTTTCATAGATAAGATAAACACAAATTTTTACCAATTTAAATTCGAATCTATAACCATCATAACAAATGCGTCACAGTGATATCAATAAAATATGAAACCACTTAAGTAAATTGCAGGGTAAAGGACTCAATGTACGAATTGAAATCGATATGTATTTATTCGTGTGCCACCAGCCGTGCCACATGAATGCTCTCACCTCACTCAGTCTATACAATAGGTGCATTATATAAATATACTATTCTACCTGCGACTTTGCCTGAGAAAATTATCGATAGTTGCTTGTGACACTGAGTGCTCCGTATAGGTAACTTCAGGTAGCCTGTAGATTTCCTTGATGAAAGGACTATGAAATACAAAAAAAAATCTAATCAGTACTTGCTGATATAAGCACATTCAACCAAACAAACTTGTCCATTTTATAATATTACTATAGATAACACTTATTATCTTATAGAAAGCAAATATCTAATGACCAATGATTCTGCCTTTATCCTTTTAGAAACAATCTCTCATTTTTTAAAATATAATATGTGGGTTATGTATAAAAATAACCTCAAGTAGATATCGAACCACCGTACGTATAAATTCAAACACTTCCTATTTTCTGACCTAGGTAAAACAGTTCGGCTAACACCGGATGACTCTCCCGAGAATTAATTTCCAACGATAATGAAGCTCGCTTCGGCTCATTTGCGATATTCCGATGGCGTTTAGTGAAATGAGAGTCGCTTTGTTCAATGCAATGCTCTACGTATGGCTGGTGGCTGGTCATATAGTGAGGCCAGTCAGGCCAAACGAGACACTATATTTTTCACTATTTCCTCATTAAAATTACTTCTCCGGTTTAAATTGAATCTAGAACAACATGGGTACATACAACTACGAACTCGCTGCAATAGCATTTTAATATGAAGAATATAAAGAAAATACTCTCGATTTAATAAATTCTAATAAGCATAAATATTTTACATATTTTTTTAAGAGGAATATTTCTCTCAAAAGTTTTTCGTCTCTATATTAAATAATATGCTTCAGTATTTTCCTGTATTTACATAAAGCCAACCTCACACATATGTTGATATTGTGGTTCTAATACGATTTTATTATTCATTTTATCTTATATATGAAGAAGAACGGTTTATACGAACGAAAAAAACGACATGCATTGTAGATATAAGGAAAGCTTGCAATTGACTTCATTATTTTTAATTAAAATTAAATTGTATATTATGTGGTCATCGTGGCGCAGTGGACAGTATCTGATTAAAAACGCAATGGATTAGACCTCATTTCGGAGAAATGAATTATTGTTTCATTTCTCCGCTCTGAAGATTACAGCGTTGATTGTCTCTATTCAATTGTCAAAGTCAAAGTCGGCATATAGCTGAGAACGGAAAATTTTGACACTTAGACAAAAAATGTGCAGCTACAAAAAAAACAAATAAAACTTGAACACTATAGTAAATTCAATTGTTGAATGGTTGAGTGAGAAATATAGCGTTCTGCATTATACAGCTTAAATGGTTAAGTACTTTGATTCTGTCACCACTACGAGCTCCGTCGCACTAGCGGGCCACTGTATATTGTATGTGCGTAAATACGTGCTAAATTGTTTTCTGTAGACCAATTAAGAGACTGTAGCGTTTTAATTTTTCATTATTTTTGTATATTTTCTAAAATTTTATTTAAGTAACCAATTTAACCTAAATATATGTATGTGAAGTTAACAAACAGTCCGTAACAAAATATGAAAATGTACAAAAGTGTAAAATTTATTTATTTATTTATTTAATATTGCCCAATTTTGATGTCTCCGTATTTTAATAAAATATATATTTTATTTATTAATTGATTTAATCTTAATTAATTGATTATTCAAATATCAAATAGATTTTGCGTAAAAGTAGAATAGTCACCGACGGTTATGGGTTCGATTCTACTCGAGGAAAGTAAAGAATTACTTCAAAATAGGTTACCTGAGCCTACCCTGCTATATAAGGAGTACAGCATGAAGCAGAAAAAAAGAATAAATAATATAATAAGTAGTCACTTGTCCCATCACTCAACCAACACAGTAAGCGCTCAGTAGTAACACTACCTACTATTTGTGCCGCAAAATTCAGAATGAATTTTCGTAATTTTCAACAGAACTAGTTTTACTACTTTTAGATGCTTTAATTAAAACTGAATTTTGATGTAATTTTAAAATAGTAAATTCTGACGTCTCTATGTTTGATCTTTGTAATTTCCAGAAGTTTTCAATTCTTTTTCTGCATTTGATTAACATTTGTAAAGCAAATATTTTTTATTTTAACACAAATTAAGGTTTACAAATTTCAGGTGATTTTTAGGGTTCTTTACGTCAAAAAATTAAAACAGAATCCTTATCGGATCACTTAGTTTTCCGTCTGTTCTTCTGTCAAGTCCATTTATCTCTAGATTCTGTGGAGATATCAAGATGAAATGAATGTCATACATAAAGGTCCATAGTACATATTCCTTGAAGCACAGAAAAATCAAGCTTTTTAAACAACGCAATCAAAAGATGACGAGGATGTATGCATCAATTTTGCTGCATTTTGGTAATCGAACCCACAATCTGTCGCGTTTAAGTCACAAACTTCTGCCTCTGCGCCACAACTGGCCCATTTATACTAAATTTATTCATAGCTTAACTATAAAAGTTATTGTAAATTTGAGTATTCTAACACTATCTCGCTATTTTTAAATTTACCCCAGAGACTACTTGACACAACATAAAACTTCGGTTCTAAACTCAAAGAATTACTTCTTGGCAGCTTTACAAAGGAAATACAATTTATCCAGTGCTATTTTTACACTAAAGTTGAACTGTAAGTGTCTCACAAAATATGTAATTTCAAAATCTTTATCGCTACATAAAAATCTAAAAAGGCAATAATACAAGACTAAATGTAAAAATACATTATTTTTTGTATAAAGTTAATGTTTTGAATATATTTAAATATGTATTTTTATTTAAGGCTGATATTCGGTCCCTACTCCTTCGAATGAATAAATAATTCATTATATATCCGGGGATATACACAAAGACGGCGTTAGGTTGCGCGACTCGTGAAAATGAAAACTTGAAAGTGGAAAACAGAGTGTCATAACACTAATTCCTTTCTGAATACTATTTATATGCAGGAGATAGAGTGAAGGTTGTAAAAACATTTCTTATTATAAAAAGTTTGAGATTATTCCTTAAATATAATGTGTCTTTTAAATATTAATTTTCTTAATTATTATTGTTATACGTTGTTGTTTCTGCATTATTTTTTCAAACTGAAACAGAATTGATACTTAAATATCAATTTCGAGAAAAAAACAAAAGCTTTTATAAAAACCCGGCGGGCAAAGCCCGGCGTTGAGTTCCGCCACTCAACACGCAATTTTCCCTCTGCCTACTCTAATATGTGCGGGATACGGCGTGAAAAAAGAGGAAAAAATATATAATCTACCATCCTATAATTGAAAGTGACAAAAGTATACCAATTTTTGTGAAATCGAAAACCCCGACGACTTTAGGGCGAACGTCGAATAAAAGGAATCTGTCACAGAATAAGAATAGGAATTAGAGAAATTCGTTCGTTAAATTAAGGCAGTTTGGGGAAATTCGATAGAAGCAATCCAAGCGGGGCACCTACACGCTACAAGCTACCACGTGATGGGGGAAATAGAAGTGTATTTATTTCTAATTTGATTTTAAATTGGATACAATTAAATTGTATGTATTATGTTAAATCTGAAAGCGGTTTCGCTTTGGTTATGTGGTAATTGCTTTTCTATTTCCTTTTTATATTTTTTAAGATTGATGAGTTTTTAATATAGCGGGTAGACAGTGAAGACTTAGTGCTTAGACACTCCGTTCCCACTTTCGTACCCTATTTTCCGCCGCAGTCTTCAGGCAATTCTTGCTTGTTAGTAGCGGAACTTACATTGTACGCGACCTCATATTGTTTTTAATATTAAAAATAATAGTTCCACAGCAGAAAACAGAGTGTAAATAGTTACTTTACATAGAGATTTTTTAGTTTGTCGTTAAAATTCTTCCACCTTTAGAATATTATGATACAATATTAACAATATTTGAAATATTAGTCTCAACGTCTAAGTGAGAATTCGTGTAAACATAAGGTTTCGTAATATCGCACTAATTAATACTTAGGATATATTGCCTCTAAAGGTACTAAGTAAAGCAAGTTGATTATAACTAAACCTATAATATAATCATGATTGGTGAATATATTATGAACAATAAATAGTGAACTAAACGTAAATCGTTTAGTTTACGAAGTTTAGCCATTAAAAGCCATTATAAGTTTGAGGCCAGTCGTGGCGCATGGCACAAGCGTGCGACTTAAAACGCAACAGGTTTTGAGTTCGATTTTCACTCATCTCATTTCCGCCACTCAACACAGTCCACGTTCACTTTATTTTAACAGAGAGGGGATTTAAAAGTAATTTATAATAAATGAAAAATGAAGCGTCTCAGTGAAAAAAATAACATTTACAAGAAAACAAAAATATTTATGTATAAATATGTATCGCTTTAAGATTTACAATAGCATCATAAATAAACTCACGCTCTATATCTCATGTAACTCTTTGAAAATTGTATATGTAACTACGTCTTTTTGGATAACTTCCAAAGCATATCTCAAGTTAAAGAGAATGGAACAGCCCCACAAACTACTTTTAACACCATTTCCACACAATTAAAAAACATATTACCTTGAAGTAAAATATTTTCTTCACAAATCATAATGTTCTAGTAAAATATACGAATATATTACTTTTTTTATAGCTTCGACGTCAAACAGAGGGAAGCTAGTATTACGAACTTACGACACGCTGTTCCCCGCGTGCGTTATTTAGTTTGTTTCATATATGTCTGTCATGAAAATAACTCATTTCCCCTTGGAGATTATCATGATCCACTGCGTAATAAACCAATATTCTTACACAGATGACAATTAGTTTTATTAATTAGGCAGGCACATTAGTATGGACTTAATTTCAATTTTAAATAAATTGGCATCTCTGAGTATAGTAATAATAAGAAGAAGTACTAGATTTAACCTATTCTTGAAATGGCACATATTTGGGAAAAATATTGTAAGAATCATATGTGAGTTTTCTTCAGAGAGAATTTCCATTTACAGGAGAGCCACAGTTAAACGATAGTTTAAAAATAAGATTATTATTTGCATTTGCTCAAGGCGAGACTTGAACCTGCAACAACAAATCACTATAGAGCACATTCAATTACATTTCTAAGTATTCAATAAATTTAGGTTAGCAAATCACCATTTCCAAGTTAAAAATAAGCAGAAGCAAAAGAGCACGGCCATAAAGTAAAGTAGCGTGATTTAACTGAAGCAAAAAATGAGGGCGGATTCTCGCTTGAACCTCCGAAGCAAGTAATTCAACAGATTCCAATGCAGTGACAAATGTTACGTTTTTCTCTTCTGAAATGGATGAGCTAAAGATGAGAGCCACGAGCTTGGAGGTTTTTGCTCATATAATGTTTTTGTCAGTCTTCAGCTTTGAGCTGGGAGAACCTTAATATAATGTCTGGTATATATTTTTTCTTCTATTGTGTGATGTTTAACAATTATTGATATGTCGAATAATCTATAAAAAGCTCGCTCGCTTCGCTCCTTTCTCCAGTTTTCAATTATAAATGTCTCGAAAAGTATCTTAGATACTCCGTTCATCAGTTTTCGAGACATTGCCTGTCGTGAGACAGTGGTCAGCTAGTCAGCACTAATTTCCATCTACCTTCTAATAGTAGGAAGCAGCGTGAAGCTATAATAAACAATTTCTAGAAAACAAACCTCCATTTTCATAGCCAACTTAGGTCGCGCAAAAACCGTTCTAAGCGGAAATTCAAATTGAATGACAATAAGATTGACGGCCAGCCAGATAGCGTTTAGCCAGAATACCCGTTTCATTCCGCGACGTTTATGTATGGCTTAAGAACCTATTGCGTTTCGTGAGTGGCAAATGGATAAGGGAAGAGGCATATATTAGAAAAAAAACGGTATGGCATGTTATTTATAGATCTACGTTTTTTTTTCGCTTTTTTTTCAAGCTTCACGCTGTATCCCGCACATAGCGGAGTAACTAGGCAAATGGAATCTGGGAGCCTTGTGTTAAGTCACTCCGTTCCTATTAACATACTTCCTATTATCACTCTCCGTCGAATTATTTATGCATTGCATGTTAAGTGGCGATTAACAGTGCGAAGAAATGTAAATATTAAATATTTACATCATCATCAAGGTACGATCATATTTTTCATTCATCATCATCATACCCTGTGGGGGAATCACACCCAAACTGTCGCGTTTACAATCACATGCTTGTGCATTGCACCACGTAATGGGTCACATATTTTCATTTCCTCGCTCAAGTAGACGATGCACAGCGTTGAGTTCAGCTGTGAAATACACAAAATTAATTACACCGAGTGGGAATCGAACCCAGAACCGTCGCGTCTGCATTCACCCACTTGTGAAATTTTATTAAAATAATAAAATTCGTCATAATAAAACGTAAAATAAATATCTGCCATTAAAACGAAAACGAACTGACCAATGCTCTTTAACAATAACAACTGATACAATAGTATTGTTTAATGGTGAACGTTTTGTAACCGGCTATTGTATTAAGGATTTATATTCGTGTTTGTAGTAATAATAATGAGTAAACATCAATTAAAATTTATTTTTATATTTAAAATGATTAAATATTACTTAAATTGATATATAATATTTTTAATTCTCTTATTAGGTACAAAAGTAATTTTACGCATTTTCCCTCATAGTAGTCACTGAAAACAGTGTCAAAACACTCCGTGCCCCACTTTCCACGTTCTTAATGAGCTGTATTGAAATTATCACGTCCAAGGAAATATTTACACACTGATATCAACCTTCACAGCGACATAATTGAGAAATAACCTGACGAAATAAATTAAGTAACAAAAGTAAAATATAAAATTCCAAACTAGAACGGAAGGCATGGAGTTAATTAAAATTAAACATTTATACTGAGGCCGTGACTTTCACTCTGTTAGACGAATTAAGCTTGGCTTAGTACTAAACGGTAAGTTAATGTGCTTGTGCCAGTTATATTTATATTAGATTTTACTTTGCATTGTATTATAATAAATTAATTTGTAAGATATTTTCATTTAGGTACGTTCTGTTTTCTACTCTGAAAGAAAATATTCATATTTTTAGGAGCATTTTTGACTTTTTCAGTGCTATTCCACACACACTTAGAAAAATACTTTTTTAGAAAACATATAAAATTTGAGTGTAGCGGGATTCGAACCCGCGCCTCTTAAAAACCGACCAAGGACATTTGTCCTTCAAATTTTTGTATGGTTTCCAAAAAAGTACTTTTAGGAATATTATTTCCTTTCCTCGTTCTAGTAGACATAGCGCTGAGTGGCGGAACTTAACACAGCATCTGTTTAACAGAACCCTACAATCTTCCATGTCCTAAACAAATCCACAACTATGTATATAGTTTTATAGAACCCGTCATGGAGCAGGGGCACAAGGGTGTTAATATAGCGTGACGATTGTGGGTTCGATCCCAATTTCTTCCTACCCTACTAAATGCCAGATAAAAAAAATATAATTATATTTAGCATCTCGAAGCCGACAATAATATTTACTTGAAAAAATTAACTTGAAATGGAATATTTTTCCTGTAGACTTATTTCATAATTTCCCAATACAGCGTATTAACGAAAGCAATTTGTTCGAGCGCTTTACGAGAAGTCATTATATAATTAATACTTGTATGAATTAAAATATGGCCAATACTTTATATTACTCTTATATTAATAGCATCGCTCATAATTGATGACTTTTGAATGGATCTGGAACTTAATGTGTTCAAATATATACAGGCTGTCGTGGAACAGCGGCACACGCGTACGAATGTAAACGTGAACATGAACGTAAACGGTTGTGGCTTCGATTCCCATTTGGGGGAATGATATTTTTTAATATTTTTAATTTCTCGCTCTGGTAACGAGGCCACTCAACACATAATGCCCCGAGAACTTGGCCAAACGTGGGGAACGGAATTGTCTTAATGCAAACGGAAATAAACCGTAATAAAGCGTGATGCTCTCTTATATTTTTAATTATATTCTGTAGCAGATACAAGCTAAGGAGTTTTCTTCGCCTTAGCCCACATGTAATATTTCGTAAATTGCGGGAGTGTCTTAACACTAGGATCCCTAAGCAACACATTAGTTACCGGAATTTTCGTTTTTTTTTTCGCATTCGGAAAAAACCTTATAATAAACATGATTATATAATATTTCTTATTGTTTGATTAGTATGGTACAATACAGATAGGATCCATTGCCACCTACCGGATGCAATTATATTTTCCAACTATCCAAGAATCTATTGAAATATACACACAAAACTTCGTTGAAATTGTAAAAGCCGTTTAGGAGATATGAAAGATATAATAAATTTTACTATAATATATTATAATTTTATTAGGTCACGATGTCGTTAAATTCTCGTGCGTTCCGCATAGATGCTATAACAATTTTCCTCTGTTTATAGAAAGATAATAAAATTTATAAATTTTATTTTTTTTTGAAAATGTAAATTAATGTTGAAAGATAATATTATAGTATCACCAACCGGTCATAGTGATCCTTCCTATACCTCAATTGCCCTATGCTAGCTTTGCTCGCCTACAAGCTCGTAGTCATTAAATAAGATTATTTAATGACAAAACTTCGCTCTTCTTCTAAACTGAAAAAAAAACACTGTCACCATTTTCTTTTTAATTTTATTAAAAAATGGTAACTGTTTTGGTTTTGTGTTTTTCTATTAGAAACATATTTCTGTAAGAAAAAAAAAATATATGGGAAAAATATATGGGAGCCTTTGAGGAGCTCAATAATTAATAAAATAGTAATAAATATAAATGATACTGCCATTGTATTACGTTTGCCTACGAACAATTTATCTATGTAGTTATTGAATCTGTCATACGTCATCCTTTTCATATGTCGCTCGAGCCGGATATTAATGAAACAAGAATGTTTTTTTGTAAATGTATATTCATTTTAGTTTAAAATAAAATTACCATCAACATTTTAATTTAAGAGAATCTATTAATAACAGATTTTTTTTGAGCTTCACGCTGTAACCCGCAAACAGCAGCGTAGATGGAAGGAAACTAGTTTTAAGATACTCCGGCGCCTCTTTTCCGCCGATTCTAGAGGCAATACCCATGGAATGGCGGGACTCAAAACCGCGCTTTGAGTCGACACTAGCGAAGAAATGAAAAAAAAAAAATTTAATTTTCTCGAGTGGGAATCGAACCCACAACTTGTCGCATTTACAGTCACATTGTGCCCGTGCGCCACGACTGGCCACTAGATTCTCTACAATTATCTATTAATGGTTGGTGTCTACGTGGAACAGCATCCCATTGCAATGTAACTGCAATAGCTCTGACCACCCGAAGTCTATGATGAAGAAATTTAAAATATTAACATTTCCCCGTTTTATACACATAGAGCGGTGTTAAGTTCTGCCGTTTAACGAGCGGGAAGTGGGAAATGAAATGTCAACACGAGGTTTCTGCTGCTTACATTGATATATAGAAAAAAACGTGAAGCTGCTTCCTTGCTATTCATAAGTTGTTCTGATCTCCATTTATATTTATTTATAATAAAAAAGCAAAATTACCAAAAACTATACATAACACTTAAAAAGAATATTAATACAAAAATATATGTAAATAACCTTTCAACCAATAAGTTTTAATCCACAAGCTAACAATACAAGCACATTATACAGTAAAACTCGGAAAATCGGCGAGGCTGTTAAAATGTTTGGCCGAAATGAAAATACTCGAACAGAGGGCGACCATGTTGTATTCAATTTGCACAAAACATTGAAATAAAGTGAACACGATTAAGCCCAATAGATAACCTTTGTAAAATTAACGGCCCTATCGCATCGACCAATTTTAGGACTTTTAGTTATTAGGTACATGAGTGTTATGGAATTTTCGTGATTCTTTAGGCTCTTCAAAGTTTTCATATAATGAATTAATTTAATATAGTTTTCTGTTAATTATTTATTTAGAAAATTGGGTAGAAGTGTCGTAGTGACATAGTTTTTAACAAAAAAAACTAAAATGTTGAAATTTAGTTATTGGCATTTGTCGCGCACATAAGTTTTATGTAAATTTAAGACTCTATACATTACATATATTTATATAATATTTAAATATTTAAATAAATATGAAAATGAACGTATAAAAATTAAATAAATATAAGTTTCGTTGCAAATTTTAATATAATATACTTACTTATGGTTCTTCATTATACAATACCGATTTGTACTTAATGAAAGCCTCATTCCATATTATTTCATCTGCCTATTACATTGACTAGTTTTAATATTTAAGCATAATAAATACGATGAGATCGTCGTGGAGCAGAGACACAGTGACTGTAAGCTCGATGGCTGTGGGTTCGAATTCCACTCGAAGAAATTAATTAATTTTAGGAAAACTGTGGTGAGTAATTACTAATTTTTGATGTCCAATGTTTAAAGAATAAAATTCAATCTTAGTCACTCTGGTTACTTATAATTTAGAACTAGTTTCCATCACCTAACAAAATTAAATAGAAAATATGTGATATATTTTATGAAGTAAAAATTATTTTATTAATCTCGTGTTCTTCATCTTTATTCATGATGCCATGAATTTAAAAATGATATTTTATAAGGCAATTCATTATTTATACAATAATTACTTATTTATATGCAAAAAATCTCGAATCGATTTAACTGTACATATATAACACATGAATAATAACTAAAGAACTCAACTAGCATACGTAACAATGTTTACGTTGAAAATTGTGTACAAATAACTTAATAAATACAAAATCTAAGCCAATCGTGTAATTGAATGGTATTGCCTGAAAAATATTTTTCATAAGCTGAAAAAAAAACAAATTTAAGAGTTGGCAAGTTGGCGAGTAAATCAGGGCAGTTAGTAGCACCTGATCGCGACCTCTTGAAATATTACTTTTGCACTTTTTAGTCGTGAACTGAAAGGAAAACAATAATGTTATTTCCAACTGATTTTCCAGCCAATATCTAATTTTGTTTGTTTATTATGTTATTTTTGTGTTATATTTTTATTATTATTTTTTTCAATCAAACGTTATATCTATACTAACTCAGGTGAGATTGCTATATTAGTTAGTTTGGTAGTGTATTTGAAATCTTGCAACCTCAATTTGATTCACTTCCCAGTGTCCGATTTAGCTGAAATTATGTGTTTAATAATGACCATAGTTCTGATCGTTAAAAAATTTCATATTATCAATATTGCTGTTAACGTTTGTATGACGCGTGCTCATAGGCAATTTTAGAAAAACACCTCTCAAAAGTGAAATATGCAAGGAATAGCAGTTATTAAATATTTGTTTTACTTTTAGTAAATCTAATTATCATTTACTTGAAATGATGAAATCCTTCCAAAACAATAACAAAAATACTTAACAAAATATCAAGACCACAACTTTAAGTTACGATTGACAAAAAACATTAATTAAACTAATTTCGTAGTCGGTCTCGCCTTAACGCGTGGAAAGCTCGATATCTCACCCTACAACTTGGCACGACAAAGCACTGTGCGTGTAAAAAACAATCGAATCAACCGTTACAATTCACCGCTGGCTCCCTTCCATTTCCATTAGCAAATGTTTAGCTAAAGTGTTTCCCGAACTTCTACCCATTAGGCAGTCGGTTTCCTTTTTGTCTTTGCGTTTGCCCCCTAACTAACTTTTTTCATTTGCTCCCTCTCCTGTTTTAGCGTAAAGTGGTTTTTTTTTTCATATGCAACTTCGAAATTTATAGCCCCTATATTCGTGCCATAATGTATTGTGGGGAAATATTTTTCGAGAATTTGGCTTTGGTGGTGTTTGAATGAATGTTGTTGTTCGATCCGTAATGGTTTAAACGGCCAAGTTTTTTTATGGTAATTGTTTTGCAGACTATTTTATTATTTTTAATGATTGATTGTTTTTACTGTTTTACTTAATATCGATTTGTCTTTATTTTCATAATTTTTATAAAATTTATTAACTAGCTAGTGCTGAAAAATATATTTTAAACATAGAAGGTATACCTAATCCTTGTCAAATTAAATGAACCTACAATCATCATAATCCGATAAAAATACATCCTGTACCACTACGGTGTAATATGATACATTTATAGCAGAGTATGTGCAAGTACGTCGTTGTTTACATAAGAGTTTGCCTGATCTCATTAAAACGCGCATAAATACTCGTGATTAATGTACGGTCTTGAGCGGGATTGAGCCAAAATCTTCTAATACCAGTTCAGCAGTTAACACAAATTAGGATCGCTGAACACGTGTCGTGCTCGCACTTCAGTGAGGGAAAGGATTTTGTTTATCCAATGTGTGTAGGTTGGCATCAACCTGGGTAGCGTAACCTGCGTTGGAAAAATAGCAGCGTCACGCTTTTTCCCGTATTGCAGGATAAGCAGACGGAACCCATTAAAGGTAATAAAAGACATTTCGTTCTCCACTTACCATATGTCATATGTAATAATAGTTCACAGTGTGATACTAAAATTCAATATAATTTAAAAAAAATTAATTTAATTAATTTTCTACGCTTTCTTTGCTAACGTTAACGAAGTCGTGATTTGAAATTACAAACTTAATTATAGAAAAATGATTGTCTATCATCCTCTATGCATAGTAACAAGACTCCTTTTTATTTTAATAACTATTTAATATTTTTTTATGAGTGCTTAAGAACACCTGGGCAGCTTTGTTTACGCATTTAATATGAACTTTACACCTTGATGTACTAAGGAATATACTCATTCTTGCCATAAATATTTTTAATAAAATATATATTGTATTTTAACGTTTATTACTATTACAGTATGTTAGTTTAATACATTAATATAGAACTATTAAAAATATATAAGCTTAGTCGAATTGATCTCCAATGGCTGCAATACGTATAAAAATGTCAGATTTCAAATTCAATAGTAATATTTTGTTTATTTTTAATTGTATCAGTATTTGTGGCTAGGCTAAATATATTTTATACAGAGTGTCAAAAAAAAAAAAAAAAACAGAGTGTCTAAACATTAATTTCTATATTTTTATATTTCAGCCAAAGTTGTCAAAGAATAAGAATTTCTCGAGTAACGTGACAATTCTCATATTTTACGTATTAGGTAAAGTCAACACACTCATTTAACGTTTCAAAGAGCTTAATTTCGAAGCTTAATATTTTGTTTACGTGCCCTACAAGTGAAATGGGTAATAAAGATTTTAAACTTGCGTAATGGTGGATTTAAAATTATGTAAGTCATATTAGACACGTACATGTATGTATTTAAATTAAAAATAAAAATTTTAGGCCAGTCGTGGCCCAGGGGTTGTGGGTTTGATCCCACTCGTAAAAATCAAACATTCCATATTTTCTGCTATGTGCGGGATAAGGCGTGTAACTAGAAAGAATGTATGAACAAATAAATATACCTAACATATTTTATTGGCTTACCTAACCTACACACCTACTTCAGCTCCATATTCGAGTTATTACGTGTTGATTGGCGGAATTCAACGCCGCGCCTTGTATCTTAGTTCTCCGTTGTGAGAAATAAAAGTAATGCATTCTCCCTTCAGGAGTTCAGGTTACGTCAGGCACTGTCCATCTCCCCCGATGGCTTTTTATCTCTTATGATTTAATATTTTAATTTTGTCTTAAAATATAAAGAACACAGGTTAGTATAGCTTTAAGCTTTAGTCTCAAGATATATCTATAAAAAAATCTATGTCTACTGTTTCAACAAATAAGTTTATTAATTTTTAAAGAAAATATATAAAGAAAGAATTCTAAAATAATTTATTATATAGTTTTTAGTCACCCAAAAAAATCTATCTCGAATTAAATTTTAAATAAAACTTGGCATCTATTTTCTTCGCATACGAGTTTCTTACTGGATAGTAACTTTGTGATTATGGCCTTATGAAATTGCTTTTAGTTTTATATAGCTTAGAAACTGCTAGCGATGCAAAGTGGGGGATAAGTTTACATAAATTGACGTTACTTTCGGGATATTAATACTATTGGGGTCTTACAGTGGTGGAGTTTCCACTAAATTGGTTTGGTTATTGAATTAAATAGTTCAAATGTAGTTTTGTGTTTTTAGCATTTTGTTTCCTTTACTACTTTTTTTTCTATTTTATTAACTCTATAGCAGCACAGCTTGAAATTGCCCGCTCTAGGTTGTTGCTTTGATTTTTGTTCAGGGAGATCATTATATTAAAAAAAAAACTGTTTTACGGTCTGATTATGGTACACGTTTATTGCCCATAACAATATAATATTTTATATTAACGAAAATCTAGTCTAACGCGGATAGCCATAAGTTTCCCATTATATAATATTAAAAATTAAACTAAATGAAATTGATGTCTAGTTTGTTTATCAAAATAGGTGTGTATTTTCTTTCTATTATAGTTACGCCTGTTTTTATTCATCACGTATTCGAATACTAGATGGACCAAATATTTGTGCTCTTCTGCTACACCTACTTAGAATAACACATGGCGTTAGAAATAGATAATATAAGAATATGGTAAGGATTATTTTGGTTTTATAAAAATGTCAGTGCGATATTTATATAGACAGATCAGTTTTTTGTTCACTTTGTTATATTTTAGTGTTCTCTGTGAGTGAGACTTCAAAATAGATTATTATTTACTTAGGTTTTCCAAAGCTATTAATTTCAAGAAATAAAAAAGTATGTATTATATTAGGAATATTAAAATGTAAATCACCAATAAATAAACAAAACGGCAAAGAAACAAAAACATAAAAACAAAACCATTTAAATCAATATAGGTATACAGAACAAGGAAATTAATCCAAGTGAACGTCCAGAAGTACACCAAAGACCTTAATCGTAACTCACGGCTTCCGTAAAGTAAAATTGAATTAAGACATGACGATAAAAGCGTAATTACCATAAAAATCGCTTGTAGTACCAGATAGAAGGAAAAGTTGTCGGTAGGGCGCAGAGAGGGAAGAACCAGCATAATTATGTGAAATCCGGCCCTTTATCCAGGATTATAATTATATTTAACCCTCGAATGCTCAATTCTATTCAAATATTATGAAGACCGACAGTGTTTAATGAAGATAATTCTCCTTTTTATACTTCATAGACGTCTATGATTCATGTTTTCTCAGTTGTTAATTTTGAGGAATATAATAATGTTTTTATTGGTAATCTTATGAATGCTGGTAATATTGTAAATTTTCATTCGTGTATTTTTTATTTTTATTTGCTTGTTTATTATTTAGACGCTTAGAAAATGGTAAAATATTTTTTTTAGAATTAATTGAAATGGATCTTGGGGATATTTATGGCGTATTTATAAATAAATGTAAATACACATTATTTTATGTATTGCCGTATTCTAGTTTTTAGAAATACTTTTTAATTAATTACAAAAAACATTTCTGTCCACAGGAGAAAATATACATGAAAACATATAGTTATATTCCTCTGCATAATTTTTGATACTTTTTTCATCTGTTATTTTTATTTTATGTATAAAATAAAAAAAAATCTTTCTATCTATACATTTTTAACTAAGACTTATTTTTTTATACCACAAATAATAATAATAATAATAATAATAATTAAAAATATTATCACACGAGTATTTACAGGTTAACGTCGTTTAATAGAGATCTTTTGATCCCGCCCCTTCGTTACGGTGTAATACGCAACATTTTATTATATTGTTATCATGTTATCACGTTATGTTTTAATTAGGCAACAATTATAATGGAAGTGGGTGTAATAACTAGAATTATTAAGAATTAAGATGTGGAAGATATTTGTTTTAGGTATGTATTTATTTTTGTTATTGTAAGGAGATTATTTTTTGTTTTGTGCCTTAAAATATATTTTCTGATAAGTATTTTAAGTATTGTTGGAGTAATCGGCTTATTTAATTATACCTCGAATATTGAGAAGAATGTGGAGAAACGAGTATCTTAACAAAATTTAAAAAAAAGAAATTAATTGCATGGAGGTGGTAGAACTAAAGGCCCCGTTTTGTCTTCTCATCAGAGAGAGAGAGAGAGAGAGAAGATGAAAATAACTAATTTCACCGAGTGGAAATTCAACCTTCGCCCTACCGCAACGACTGTTTAGATTTATTAAGCATTTTTTATCAAAAAAATTATTAATAGATTTTTTAAATAAATGTGATTATTCAATTAAAATATTAAATTTGTAATGAATATTTGGTAAATACAAAAAACTGCACTTTTAGCAATAAAACTGAATATATACAGTGTATGAATATTTAAATATTTGTTTCGTTTCAACAGCGTGGTGTCACGTACGGCGATAGCGGAAATATATTTTTGTTATGCCCTCTGATCACTCGTGCATATTACGAGACTTCGTATATAGTATACATGCAGTAAGGTCAACGAACCGAATTTTTTTTGATAAGATTAATATATTTTATTTTAATTTTGAAATTAAATCCTCGGTATTTTTATTGATTTAAGAAGTAACTAACCAAAATCGTGAATCTTACGTCTGTCCCAAAGACGATAACACACATAATAATTTTAAATTTCCCAAATAACGATACAAAAAGAAAAATTTAAATCGTACAGTAAAATACCTACTTTAGATTATTACACTCACAAACGTTAACCACAAAATTCACCTCCATTTGGAAAATTCTGTTTCCCATTCGCGTGACACAATCACGCTCCGAGCGAAATTATTTTTTGTTTGAACTCAACTCTCGAATATAATTCGGCAAATTTAAACGGCGATAAATTAAAGGGAACAATACATGTTGGATAAATCGTTGTCACGTAAGAATGTCGCATTAGAAAAGGGGGTGTTTAGGGGGGCTTGGGTGGTCCTGTGGGGGGCTCGGATGGTCTAGTGGGGGGTTGGATGGAAGCAATAACAGTGGCACGCCGCAGTTAGCTGACTGTGTTGTTATTGCGTTGTATTATTTATGGGTTTAGCTTTAGCCAAGGTGACAATTGGTTAGGTCACCAAGGTTAGGACGGTTTTAGAGTTATTTGAATTTCATTTAGAATAGTGTTTAAAGAATTTTATTTCACTATTTTCATTATAATCGCCTTTCGCGTTTAGTCGTGAAAAAGATTGTCATACAAAACTCTTTATTAGGCAAGGAGCTACACTACACTCCACTAATATATGCATCAAGAATAAATTTCTTGGGGAATGGAAATAATTCGTTTCCCCGAATGGTAATCGTTCAACGGTTTCTCTAATCTCTATTCTTTTTTTCACATAATTATCCAAAATAAAATTATACCGTATAGTAGGGTAGGCAGTGGGAATTTGATTCTTCCGTTCCCCACTTGCCGCCGAATTTTCGAGGCATTGTGTGTTGAGTGGCGAAATTCAACGCCACACTTTGCGCTCGTTATCTCGTTATTTTTCTTAATATTTAATTCCCCCCAGTAGATATCAAACCCACGACCTTCGCGTTTACATTGCATGCTCACGCCCCTGTGCTACGACGGCCTCTACAATGTAATATAAATACTGATCGAGATACAACCGCAACCACTTATTTACACAGTTTGCTTATTCAGCAGATAAGACGTAAAACAGTATTTATTGCGTATTCCTTTATTATTTGTCTTTATCATAAAACAACATTCGTTATTTGTACAGTGTCTCGGAAGTCACTTTCTCGTAAAAGAGAGCCAATATGATATATATAAAGAAACTAGCGGCCCGCCCGCGGCTTCGCCTGCGTAAACTACGTTATTATTAATTTCTGTTTCCATGAGTACCTACGTCCTATAAGTGACCTCCATATAAAATTTGAGACTCCTAGCATTTGTGGTAACGAAGTTTCATACAAACTTTCAACCCCTAAAACAACCCCTTAGAAGTCGAATATTGCAAATTCCCGTCTTAGCGTGCACCTACGTCCTATAAATAACTCCTATGCAAAATTTGAGATTCCTAGCCATGTGGTTTCTGAAATTTCGTGATGAGTGAGTGACCTTTCGATTTTATATATATAGATAAAAAGAATATGTTTTCTTTATTTGGATGGGTAATTTGCTTATACGGCACATAGTATATTTTTATTTAATATTTTTGTTATAGTATTTTATATGTTTAAGTAATCGTTGCCTGCAACTCTGTATGAGTGGGTTTTAACTGTTCCGATAATCTATTTTTTTCCCGAATTTCAAACAAATGTGGTTGGAAATGAAAAATGGTTCATTCAAATCATTTTTTGTCAGCTTCATATTGTATTCCACATATAATGGGAACCTATAGTTAAGACAAACATTGCTTGTTAAGTGATAGAAACCCCAATGCCGCAACTTTGCCTTGGTACCGATGAAATGAAAATAATTTATTCTCCCAACTGGACATGGAACCCACAACTGGCACCATGACGTCCTCATTAGGTTTAAATGACTAAAAAAAACATATTTATTACTATATTTCTTTTTCGTATTACTTAAATAATTATTAACGCACTATTGCTTTGAACAATATTCCCTCATTAATTTCAACACATTATTCAAATGTAAATGTTATATTAGTCTACGTACTTTTTCAATGTAAATATTTTTTGCGGTTTTATCACACTATAAATATTTAGTAGCGCTTTGAAATCAACATAATCTTTATTAGTTTAAAGTGTTATTTTTTTTACTTATATTATAATTGAAATGAAGCGCCTGCAAATTGTTTACTGATTTACAGTATTTTTTTATATTAATAAAGAGACCTTTTCTTGACCAAATGGAAATAGGCTTCACGCTTTATCCCGCATATAGCAGGATGCAGAGAGAACCTAGTGTCAAGTGATTTGAATGGCGAAACTTAACGCCGTCTGTTATTTTACATAAATATATGTTTATCAAACTGATCTACAAAGTACAATGTATTTGTCCCCAGGTCCTGTAGCAGCTTCCATTCTTCTGGTCACGGCTTGCTCGATACTTAGCCTTTCGGAAATGTTAAGGTGAAATTTAATTTGAATTTATTTAAGACACCACATAAAGCACACATACTCTTAGGTATTATGAAACTATGTAAATTCCATACGAAGATAAAAAAAAATAATCGAAGCACCTACCCGCCTGTCACTACATTTTTTCTTATTTAATAAACCTTGAAATATATGAAAATTATCTAATAACGTGGCTAATCTTAGAAGCTGAACTTAGATAATGCAGTTCACCGAAATATTATCAAACTTTAAAGTTCATAAATATATTGCAGAATATGGAAGTTATAAACTTATCCGTTAAATCTATTGTGTATATAAGTGTCAAGTATGTGACCACTTGATTGTTTCAGCTTTACGCTTTCTCCCATATAATAAGGTAGACTAGGACTAGGACTAGACTTTATTTCAAAACACTCCGTTTTGCACTTTCCGCCTCGAATTTGAGATGTCTCAAAAACTTTATTGGAACTAATAAAAGTTGTAGGTAGGTACATTAATACTTGAGTTAAATAGTACCTACCTTTAACTCGAAGCTGTGTGCAGCCTCCAGAAAATCGTCAAGTAATTCCAATATACAGCATTACACAAACTTTTATTATAATAAGTTTTTAATTTTCACGATTATTACACTTTTTAAATGAAACTATTTTAACCAGACTAACCGCGTATATTTAAGATTATATATTTTTGGAAACCCGACGTTTCGAACACTTTGCAGTAGTCCGTGATCGCGGGTAGACTGAGGTGGCATTCGTCTGTCAGTTCACATAATTATTATATCAAACTACCGCCAACGATTTCTTAATTGCCTCGCGTACTACCCTGGATTCCTGCAGAATGAGTTAATAGTATGTACCACCTGGAACCCACTCATAAAATCATTGAAGTCTCAAACCCACCATATAAATTGGACGCGAATCTTGCCCTCTGGGGGCACTGCCCTCTGGGGGCAAGATTCGCGTCCAATTTATAATCGGACCGCGCTACCTCGGCTATATATAAATTTCATAAAAGTTTTGTTTTTGTTTCAGAGTATTCCTACGATGATGTCAGGCCTGCAATTAGGCGTTTGTATATAGCAAGATTTAATATGTATATCTGTGACAAAATGTCAGTTTTTTCTTAATTTATTCTAATCAACTATCTGTTTATATTTATTTAAAAATATGTATCGTCAAATAAGATTATCATTGGACTTACTTTAAAAAAACATGTTTTTCTTTTTTTTTTAATATTTTTTCTCAGTAATTTAAAAAAAAATGGCTTACATCATTTTTTTTCTAATATCCTATACTTACATGATATAAGTGTTGGGTTTCTCAAATTACTATAATATTTGTCCAAAAAAAGAACCGGTTTTGATATTTAGACGAAAGATAAATTATTGATAAAAAAATTCAAAAGTGTATGTAATTTAGTTATATAATGTATTGTAGGAAAATATTAAATTACTAAATATTATAAATATGGAAATGAATAAGAACACGACTGTAAGAAAAAATATATAATATATTTATGTTGAACATACTGTTATTTTCGATAGATATTATAATGTGTATACTTTTAATTTTACCTACCGAAATATTATTCATCCCAAAAATATACATATAATACATAAAAGTAATTTAAAATGCCTGTCAATTATCGTCAGGTATCGTTGGCGAGAAAATTGTGAATAAACACACAAATAAACAAAAAATTGCAATATTAACAATTGCTAGAAAGCCTAAATACATCACTGTACTCAAATATTATTCAATTAGAATTTAATAAATTCTGATGTAAAAAAATTACTTCTAGTCGATCATAATAGTACAATTTTACCCCAATATTTCGATTATTGGTTTGAATCGTGTATACGTTAACGTTAACGTAAATCATATAAAGGTATGATTTGTTTTAGCTATATTTGTAAAATCCATTCTGAAAAAAAAATGTCCAATTACGGGAAAGAGAATTATATCTTTTGTTTAATTCAATCTTATTAAAAAAATGGCTTCTAAGTACTTTTTTTCAAGTTCATATTGCAAAATATATAACTATAATTGATCTAACATGTTTCCGTTTCCCACAACGAATATGAATCTTAGACTATCACTTATTATAGCAACTTATATCCCAGTCGAGGTATAAACAGTAATGCCTAAATAATCAACTTTGTAAATAACTATGTAACATACTATATAGTCAATAATATTGTAAAATAAATTAAATGTTTCGTCATGTGATGTGTAGATGATAAATATAATACGTAGAGATCTCTTTATATGTGACCAATGTACAGTGGATTACATAGAAATGCATTGAAAAATAATAATTGTAAAAGTTTTTATGTATTCGATTGTACATTTCGTTCTTTAAATAATAAGGTTATTTGTAAAAAAAGAATTCAAAAGTTAAAAATTCCATTTGAATATATGTGTATTGTTAAATAAAACAATTATTGAAAGAAAAACTGTAATGGTAGTAGGTATAATCAAAATGTCACCGTTAATTTTAATATAATATTTGTTTGTATTTTGTCTTGCTACACTCTGTATTCCCCATATAGCAAGGTATGCAGGGGGGATCTAGTGTTAAAACACTACTTTCATCTTAAGTGGCGGAACTCAACGCCGCAGTTTGTCTTGTTAGCAGAGTCAGAAAAAATCGAACCCACAACCGTCGCGATTATGGTCCGAAGCCGTGTATTGATATTACCAGACTGAAAAGTTTTCCTTACGAATGTGAACATATTCGTACTTTTTTTTACTTTATATAAAATAAAAAAGTACTAAGTATATTATATATATTAATAAAAAATAACTATCAATTACTAATAATATATATTTATTTATTTTTTGCCAAATGAAATGTACGGACACAGTTATAAAACTATTAGGTGTTTCCCTATATGACTCCACTAAATATATATATTTTAGTGACTTCACTAAATATATGTATTTTAGTGCACCACTGCGTTAGTGTTTATTATGTATCACTCTACTTGTCAAACTTGTACAAAGTTAAGCATTTAATGCTGTATTTAGAATAAACTACAAGCCGAGTACAGGCTAAGGATAATTGTAAGGTGTAGACAATATTTAAATAAGTAATTCATTGAAAACAAACAGGATTCAGAGTATGTAAAATACGAGTTAATATTATTAGAACACTAATTCCACTTATTTACAATATTATTCGTTTACATTAAGCCTTTAGTATAGATATTTAGTTGATTTAAATACAAATTTTATACGAGAGGATTTCCGCTGTTTATTGTTTTGCTCAAGGGTATTGTGAATTCCTATTGTTTTGAAAATGTTGAATAAACTATCGAAGACAGATGTGTTGGTTTCTTTATCCTTTTATTTTATGTCTGATCTTTATCTTATTTTAGAGTTATTTATATAGCACCCGTTTAGAGTTAAATAACTCTAAACGGGTGCTATATATAAATATATATATATAGCACCCGTCATGCGCAGGTGCACAAGTGTGCGACTGTAAACATGACGGTTGTAGGTGCGATTCCCAATAGGAGGGATGAAATATTTAATGGTTTCATTTCCTCGCTTTGGAGAGTGAATGAGAGATGGAGAGTTTTTACACTAGGTGCCCATGTTGCCTATCTTTCAGCGTGATGCAACTAAATATCAAATATAATATCAATGTCTATACATATAATATAACATTAGTCCTGGTTTGATTATCACAAAACCTAAGATTGAATTTCCCTTATTAGTAATAAGATACGCAATGTGCCTATATACGTACATATATATGTAGATGTAGATATTAACATAATATATGTCTATTAATTATATTCAACAATATCTCTATAAATTAGATCATGAAAGTTACATCCTCAAAATAAATGTTACAAAATAAAAGAATATTGCCATAAGTTTTATAAATAATATACCCTTTAAATGTGATAGTTTTAAGCGATAGCTTCACGCTGTATCCCGTACATAGTAGAATAGGCAGAGGGTACTTGGGAGCCTAGTGTAAAGATTCGGTTCACTATTACGAAACATTACGTGAAACAGCGTGAAACGTTCCCCACTTTTCTGACGATTTTATGATGCGGTTTGATATTAAATAACTCATTCTCCCGATTGAGAAATGAACCCATAACCTGCTTGTGCTCCTGACGATTGTCTCTATCATTTTTTAAGATTAAAAATTAATACTAGCAAACGCCTTTGATTTTAATTTATAGTTAAGTTTAAATATGTAATGCATCCTCCATTTTATCTCTAAAACATAAATCGATCATTCTTATCAAACCTGTATCAGTACAGTAGAAGTCAATATTTAATTATTACTGTAACTAGTCCATGTAGCTTATAACGTAATAACATAAATGAAACAAATACAAACAAAGAGTTATTTATATTGCAATTCAGATAACGATAATTCTATTATAGACCAATAAACTAAATGAACAATATGAGAAAACTGACATCCCAGTCAGTTGAAGCGTCCCTTTGGCGCGAGAATTATAGGAATTACAGCAAAATTATACGTATTAGGGAAACGTTCACGTGAGGATTTCCGAACGTTGGTTACCTACGGTTTTGTAACCGGAAAGAGAAACCTGTAAGAACGATATTACATTGCGAAGCTGATATATTTGTATAATAATGGAAGATTAATATAATCATCATAGAAGATTTTTTTGGCTATTCAGTTAATTTGAGTGAGTGCTTTTTCATTTACTTTTTATCTTGTATCTCCTATGTCGAGTCGAGGGTCGAGGGAACTAAGCGACATATGATTAAGTCCTCCATTTACATGCATTCTGTCTAACAAAACTGAAAAAATACTTGTATTATAATTGCATTTCAAGTAAGATTTGACCCAATATGGTCGTAGCACATACGCGAGGCTAGATTCAAATAGAACATAAATAGTGTCAAAACACTCCATTCTCGGCTTTTCGCTCAAATTAGAGGACATTCGTGCTACTTTTGTTGTTTTGTTAATTCCCCTGAGTGGGGATCTAACGCCTAACCATCACGTTAATAGTCTAATTTTATTATAGCTATTTTTTAGAGTAGGCAGAGGGAACCTGGGAACTTAGTGTTAAGACACTCCGTTCGAAGATAAGACACTTTCGTTCCTCACTTTCCGCCGAATATAAATAGCTATAGCCTAATGAAAACTGAAATATAATCTTAAAATTTTATTCCAAAATAAACTTTCGTTTTGTTTGCAACAAATCTACGGATTGTCAGACGTTGATATCAATTTAAATATAAATCACGCCTGCCAAAAAACTGATAGCAAATTTTAGAATCGTCGAAATACTAAAAGTAAAATATCCATATTTATCTTTAGGTAGGTACTTAGATAATAATTATGTTATTATCATGTGTTTTTTTATTTATATAAGTAAATGTTACTCATAAAAATATTATCACTTTATATTTATAACTAGTGGACCCGAACGCGGCTACGCCCGCTTGAACTATACGAATATTTATTAAATATATTTATGAAATTATTTTCAGTTTTCAATAGAGAGATGCGTTAAGCAAGATCATTTTGGGTGACGTTTTCTAACAACAAACTTTGCAAATCGTTGCTTAGCAACGGTCACATAGCGACGGTTGTTATTAACATGGCGGAACAAATTGCATGTCAAATAAATAAGTATTTTAATATATTGGTATATATCGAAAATATAACAAACATGACAAAAAAAAGTATCCTATGTTCATCCCGAGACCCTCAAGTATCTCTATACGAGTATTTTATCACAATTAAATTGGCAGCTTGGCCCTGATTGCGTAAAAGACAGACAGACAGAGTTACTTTCGAATTTATGGATAGGAATGTGAGCAAATATTTGTATTGACTCTGTGTAACTACGCGACGCGACGATAGACAAAACAAGGCGTTCAGTTTTTTGGCGCAATATTTAATATAATTAAAAAGGCAAAACTAATTGTACATAGTGACGTAATTACTAATCTTATATTTTAAATTATTTCACTCATAATATGATTTACAACACTAATAAAAGGCAGCACTAGAAATTTATTTATAGTACTTCAGAATTTTTGTAAATGTTAGAGCCCTTTTATTGTATAACGCTTACGTTTAACTACCTGCAACCAGTTATTTTTGCAATTTCGAACGAAATATACGGGTACGAAAATACAATTACAATAATTTTAAAACGTATAGAGTACACTGGTCAAGTGCGATTGGGACTCGCCCGCCGTGGATTCAGAATTGTAGGTCAACGGGAAATACAACTTATAAAGTTGACAAACTTTAGTTTGCATACGCCCGTCCTATGCACTCAACAAATACACTCAGTTTGTATGAAATTAACTACAATTATAAGTTTGTATTTGTTTTTATAGAAATATAAATTTCCATTTTTCGGATTTTTCCTTTATTTGTACTGCAGGATTTGCAGTACAAATAAAGGAAAAATCTCATTTACTTTTTGTAAAATTCCATAATTGAAGCTCTACGGGAAATTAAGCAATTAAATAAATTCTCGTATGTTTTGATTGTGTAGACCTAGAAGCTCGATTTTTTGTAGATCCGAATATATGATTTAAGCCTTATTGTACTCAGCCCTATAAAAGTAAAATATTTGGAAATCGCTCAAGAGGCTCAGATTCGAGTCCGACTAAGAGCAATATTTTATACGTGTCTCAATAACTTTCTTCCCCTAGCATGTGAAAATATTTAAATTATGCGATTTAGGTTTATTTAAATTTCTTCTTAGTGACTGAATAATTATGGTTCATATTTAATTTAATTTACTGAGTAATAAATGCAACAGAGAAAACAAGATATTATGCCATCATTGATAACAAAGACTTATAGAAACACCTTATTAAGTATATTTGACTGTTGATAATGTTTCGTAATCTAGAAACCAACAAATACATTTAATTATAATGTACGCAGGTAATTCAACAATATAGACCAAAATGGCAACCATAGAAGAAGAGCCTTTGAAAGAGCAGAAAGTAGAAAAGAAAAAATCATTAAAAGAAAAAATACGATACATAAAAGATAATATAACTTTAGAACCAGTTTTAATATCTTACGTTGTGCCCGGTGTTCTAGCAAGGTTGGCTACCCAAAACCTAAATCTTGATAAAGCATGTCGCGTCAATTTAAAATATGGAGACAGTGTCTGCGATGCACTTATAGCAAAAGAAGGAGACAGGTATCAAAGTCAGGAACTGATGGTACAAGAGCTCATCGCTTCTATGGAAGCTTGGAAGAATATAATTTTGACAGCAATTCCCAGTTTACTAATATTATTCGTAGGAGCATGGAGCGACAGGACTGGAAAACGAAAAATATGTATCTTACTGCCGATAGTTGGAGATTTACTCATGTGCCTGAGCAATATACTCAACGCGTACTATTTCTATGAAATACCAGTCCAGGTGACAATGTTCTTTGAAGCGTTCTTCCCAGCGATAACTGGAGGATGGGTTACAACATATATGGGAGCTTTTAGTTACATTAGCGAAATATCAAGTGAAGAGACACGGACATTTAGAGTTGGTATAGCTAATCTTTGTTTGACCGTTGGAAGTCCTATCGGAACGGCGCTCAGTGGCATCCTTTTAAAACACGTCGGTTATTACGGAGTGTTTTCAATAAGCTCGCTGTTATTTTGTTTTAGTTTGTTCCACGGATATTTTTATATAAAAGATCCAGAACGACCGAAATCTCATAAAAAAGGGGTGAGTACTAATTTGTTTAATTCTGTTCGACTATGGGTGCTGGTGTTGTTTTACTGTTTGGTCATTGGGAGAACCTAGATCTACTCCGTTGTCTACTGCCAAAACATAAAATATTATTTTTATCTGAATAAGAATCGAACCCAGAATGCTCAAGAACATGCCATATATACGTTATTAAAAAAATAACTATAAAATTAAAATTAACTGTTGTTTTAGGATGAATCTAATGTAATGGGATTTCTGAAATCGTTTTTCGATATAAAACATGTGAAAGACACTGTAACTGTAACGTTCAAAAAGGGACCAAATAGACGTCGAACAAAATCCATTTTGATTTTAGTCTCCATTGCCTTTATTTACGGTCCAAGTTATGGTATGTAAATTTTAATTAAAAATAAAAATAGGAATAAATTTGTTGAAATTTTCCTAAATAATAATGAATACTAAATATTCTTATAGAAAATACGACCTCTGGTAATGGCGCGTGTTCAAATTCCGCAACGTTATTTTCATGTTTTCTTAAAAAAAAGTAATTTTCATTTCGAAGTGAGGAAAAATGTAATAATAATAAAAAAAATTCTACATACTTGTAATTAAATAGTATTCTTAGTTTTTAATAAAAAAATATTTTGAATTGTAAATAAATGTTTATCTTGTATCGTAAAAGCTGTAATTTTTAATTAACTCCTTCATTGTATTACACAAAATAATGATAATTCAGTGATAATAATTCATATCAATTTACAAAAGTATGCAAATTTTCAATAATGTTTTCTTATGCGTTATCACGTAAAACATCGTCCGAAATCTGATTTTACAGGCAACAAGATTTTTTAATAAAAAATAATAAATATTTGAAAGCCTATATA
>JAKRZM010000967.1:0-28899 GCA_036379175.1 Heliconius cydno galanthus
GGCTGGCCCAGGCCTGTAGCTACTAATCAAATTACTACTATAAAGGTAATAATGTGTTGAATGTGCACGTTTTTTTTAATAAATTGCATTCTCTATGGGTTAATGCACGTTGCATTTTCACGTTGCAATTGCATTCTCTATGGATTTATGTAAGTTTATGCATTTTTTTACTAATTTCACGCTATATCCCGCATATAGCAGGTTAGACAGAGGTAATTTAGGACACGCTGTTTCCCGGTTTTCACTTAATTTCCGAGACATTGCATGGGAACACAACATTTCTTTCTGAGACCGATAAGAAAAAAAAATAAACTCACTTTTCCGAGTGGTAATCGAACTCACAACCTTCGCGTTTGTTTTGTTGATTTTGTTGCTTTATGCATTTAATATTCTTATTTAGTACATTATTATTACTCTATATAATAAGTGATAATATTAAATCTCACAACAATACACAAAATCTGTATGGTTAACTAAAAAAATACATGAAATTAAACTATTTTAAAATTATATTCCAAAAAAATACTTGGTTGTCTTTCTTATTTTTTACCATAATAAAGGAGTAACGCAATCGGGGGCTTTTCGAGCAGAGGACGAAACTCCCTTTAAGGTTAAAGAAAAATTGAAACAATGTGACAACATCATCAATAATAATTCTAAGCCAATTATAATGTCATAGATTAAACAGAAATAATTTCACTGAAACTGAACGACTAGTACTATTATGTACTGCTTAAATTAAGCTTAAGCTCTTCAACCTACATTGTTCCATTGTTATGTGCTCGAACTATGTTTCACATTCAAAAACTTTTGATCCAACTTTCATTACTGATATCGATAGTTGGATGAATTTAAAATATTTGTATTGTGCAATTTGACCTTAAAAATTGTTTTCATTAAGTCTTAGCTGTTGTATTAAAAAAATATATTTACTGTGAGAGTGTAAACACGTCATTGTCGAATCGATTTCCACTCGAGGAAATGAAATATTTAATACTTTAATTTCCACTCAGGTGTCCAGAGATACTGCATAAATTCGAAAAAAGATCTTAACTGCAGTAATAACATAGACGAGAAGCAAAATATTAGCGTTATCGATAAAAATTAATATTACTGTATGCCTAAAAATTAGGACGGCAAGAGTAGTCATTGAGAAATTCTATTCTACAGGAAAAAATATGAAAAATGTGCCATTTTAAAAGCCATCACGACTTTGAAAGCCACCTCTGGATCAACTAGTTTCCATTTAACTATAATATTATGAGGTTTATAAATGAAATAATTCCATTTATAAAGTAAAAAATATTATTAAATTTTTAGCATTGAATATTTTTTAATTTAAAATCATGCAGTATCGAAGCGAAAGCTTACGTTTGAGAGGTATTAACAACTTTTAATTGAATATATTAAAATTTTACTCCACTTTAGAACAAATAAAATTTATTTTTTTGCAATACTAACAAGATTATGTATTTCACGAACATAATATCACAAGAACCATATTATACGTACATTCAATTTCAATAAAGCTAGGAGCGGTTCTAGAAACGTTCAATTCTAAATATTGCTTATAAATAGTCAAAGGCGTGTACGATTTGTACTCGTAATAATATGATTTGCATTATTCGAAAAATTAAAATTTATTATAGAATAGTAATATTATAGAAATAGAAATTTTAATATTCTATTTTAATAGATCGTAATTTGTATATATATATAAATGAAATAAATCGTTTTATTTCATTGGAAAACTGAATAACTGAGTCTTGTTATAAGATGCTCTCTCCTATAGCAGAGATACAGGATAAGCAGGATGCAAGTAGCGTTTATGGAGCTAGAAAAAGGAACTGTGATGAGTATATAATAAAATCGACGTAGTAAAATTACTAAGGTGGGCCACGACAGTTGCAATTGCATTTGCAATATCTATAGTACTTAGAAAATAGTGACATACAGACAGACATCAAGTCTCGAATCTGCATTTACTTACATTATAATTTTTGAACCACAAGAAATTCTTGAACTTAAATTATACTATATATTAATACCGAAATTAAAATAATGAAAGAGGTTATTTTTATGAAATACAACATGAAAGTTGTCTAAATCCCACCGAGCGAGCCTACTTTATTTCCGTCTAACCTGTCCTGACTCTGTGATATTGCAGGAACACGCGACGACATCAAACAAGTTCAATTCGGCAAAAGCAGAGACTGACATTTCGTCGACTCTTTGCTATTGCGGTGACATCTCTTTGAAGTTAGCACAGTTTTGATCGCACTTGCATACTTTTAATATAACTACTATTATATAATGGTATGGTATATGTATGACATTGACATTGCCTCCCTTTTATTTAGTAAGGTAAAAAAACTTACTCTATAATATTTTTAACAAATAAATTATTCTTATATAATACTAGCGGACGCGCGCAGCTTCGCTTGCCTATTTAAGAGTGAATTCTAATAACCCATGAAACACGTGTTCAATGAAATATTTTTAAGTCTAAATTTCAAATTTTATAAAAATCGGTGGCGATTTAAAGATTTTTCCATACAAACTTTCAACCCCTTATTTGCACTCTTAGGGGTGAATTCTAGAAAACCATGAAACATGTGTTTAATTATATACGTTTAAGAGTCTGAATTTCAAATTTTATAAAAATTGGTGACGATTTAAAAAAAACCTATACAAACTTTCAACCCCTTATTTGCACCCTTAGGGGGAGAATTCTAGAAAACGATGAAACACGTGTTCAATTAAATACTTTTAAAAATCTAAATTTCAAATTTTATAAAAATCGGTGCCGATTTAAATTTTTTTCCATACAAACTTTGAACCCCTATTTCACCCCTTTAGGGTTAAAATTTTTCAAAATCCCTTCTTAGTGGATGTCCAGATTACGAAAGTAAACATCTGTCCAAATTTCACGTTTCTACGCACAGCGGTTACGGCTGTGCGTGCGTCTTACCTCAGTCAGTGAGGACAAGTCCTTTTATATATATAGATTATTAATTGAAAATACTGAATAACTGCTCTAAGATAAACACTAGAATGGAGTTTCTTATGTATTTATTTGTAAACAAATAAAAAAAAACCCATAAACTAACAAATCAGAAGTGGCTTATAAAATTTACTTTGGTTGATTTAACTACAATATTTTGGACAATACCAAATTTTTTAACAACAGAAACAACATTTTGTATTCATTGTTACTTGTTTCATGTCATACATTTCTAAGGCGCGTACGTGATACGAGCCAGCGAGTCACCCCACTCTTTTCATGAAATATTTTCTACTTGACATTGTACTCTTTCTATTCAATATCCGGCAACTTCTACTCAGCTGACATACTTTATGTTAGGCTAAGACTCTTCAAAAGTACATTATAAGTTTGAGCTAATATTCTATTATTTTGAATTATAATTATAGTGTCTACGAAATAACAAGGAAACTTCTACTGCACGCGAGTATGTAATATATGCATGTAATAATGATATAAATAAAGAATGTGTAAATTTAAAACTCTACCACAATATTCGAGTTTTCTCCAGAGACAAACGTAAATTAAAAATAAAAGATGGATGGACCAAAAGTTTACGTTTGGGACAAAACAGCGTAAAATATATTTACAGTTTACTATATTACGAATTGTTAACATTTAAATATATTTTTTTAAGAAGTATTTATTTGAACTAACAGAAAATAATTTATGTCTGGTAAATTAAAAGCTTTACAAAACTTATTTAATATGTAAAATGAGGTTAAACAAGATAATCAGATACAAATATACGACCTAAACGTAATAAATACGTTTACCACAGGGCTATTACAAAGCATTCTTTTTCCAAATCGATTGGGAATTCCGTCCCGTCTCCCAACAGGAAAATTCCATTTTCAAACAAAACTGAGAACGGAAAACTCAGAACAAAACACCTTACGCGTAAACAAAGCGCTTCAACTAAATAATATTTTATATGTAGAGATCAAATAAGGAGCATTCTATATATGTAACTTTCTCTTAAAAGTGATTGACACATTCGTTTCGAATTGTTGCCACAAAAACATTGACTTTTTGTAGTATTTTCTGCGTAACCGACATGTTGGTTCTAACTTAAAGAAGCAAACATGAAAGAGATGGATAGTATTGGACGGTACTTTGCATATTTTGTATTTTCTTATATAGAATATACACATAGTAATAAAATAAGACTAATACATACTATAAATATAATATAATACAACATTACACCAAGAAAAAGAATAACAGTATAAAAATGTTTCCTTTAAACACACGGAGTCCTTAATCCGCTGCAGTAGAAAACGTTTCGACACTTTGATTACATTGTTAGCACCAGTTAATAGCTTCAACTATGTCGCAAGTTACTTCCAATTGATATAATTACGAAATGAATGACGATGATCGTTTAGTCGTCTATAACTTAAACATAAATCAATATTTTACCAATTTCACAAAATATGTTTTTATTAATATTTTTTTTATAAGGAGCTGAATAGTAGATTTTTGTAAATTTTGATTATTTATATTGGTCAAGTGTATACCAAATACATTATATCTATAAACAGTTTCTTCAAAACTCTCAATCAACAATCAACACAATCACAGGTACACTGAATTACAAGCCTCAGGGTTCTTGATATTTTTTTTATATATTCTAAATTTTTAAAAACATTTTTAAAAAACAAATACTATAGTTAGGAGGCTACATTTGTTGCTATCCGTAGTATAATACACCACGAAGCGACGCAGTTGCTAAATTTTACACAGCAAATATTGCCAGAACGTGACTCCTGCTGATCCAGACATGCACTGCCCGTATACTCACGTTTAGTGGCCGTGCACTTATTTAACAACAAATTTCAAAACAGTGTCATTTTAAAGTTCTACTCCGTACCCAAAGGGTAAAACGGGATCCTATTACTAAGTTTAAGTACGCTGTCAATCCGTCCGTCTCTCTGTCTGTCCGTCTGCCACCAGATTGTATCTCATGAACAAAAGTAAGGAAGAACACAAAAGAAAGTAACTACATATACAACAAAGCGTTACATGAGAGAGGCTTGTACAAGTTACACAGTATAAAATGGTTCCATACCCCCTAAGCTAGGAACAAACCTGTATTTTAGGGGGAAGAGAGAAGTTGAAATTTTTATCCTACTAATATAACAAATGTTAAAGTTACCCAAAAAGAAAAATACTGAACGAATTCAGATACATATATATAAAATATACAAATATTTGAACAAAATAAAATTTATTCTTTTATTAACATTTTTAATAAATATCTAAATACTGACTTAACCAGTCCCATTGCAAAGCCTCATTAAATGAATAGAAATTACTTCCTACGGTACCAAAATGTACATGGACACAGATGTAAGCTTTGTTCAGCTCTCACATTCAAATATCCCCACAGTCCGTTTAGATATAAGTAAGGCACCGCATACCGCACGGTTACAACTGTAATATACCAATATAGGTAAACCGTCTGAGAGTAGAACCTAGTGTTAAGACACTTCGGTTCTGCATTTTCCGTTAAATTTCCGTTAATTGGCATTGAGTGTTGAGTAGGGGAAGTAAACACCACGCATTGCCTCGACACCAAAAAGTCCTCAAGTGGAAATCAAATCCACAGCGTGTCGTATACTCACATGCTGGTGCCCTTTCTTACCATTTAACATTGGAAAAGCATTGTAAATCAATTTTTTCTTCAAGTTCTGAACTACAACATGCCATTCAAACAGACATACTGTCACATCTATAAAAGTTATAAATTTTAGATATAAATATTTCAAAAATACGTGAACCCATAAAATGTGAGCTATTTTATAACATATTGTCTGGACATAAATCCGGCCATCGGGCGGCGAGTAACGGCTTGTCCGGTTATATTCCGGCGAATTAAATTACTCAGGTAATAGAAATCATTTTATGTCCGACCTGGATGGTATACAACAGTAATATAATATTCACAATACACGCTTATTTAAAATATGACTTTTAGAGATAAATTATTTAAAAAATAAAGATTTTTAATACATATGTTTTTATAATATCCCTTAAAGTAATTTTGCAAAAAAAACATTAAATAAGTAACAAATAAAAATTACCTGTGATAAAAGTATTGTTGTCCGAGTTCTAATATAATATAAATAAACTAAAAGCTAACGTTTATTATTCATCAATTCAGCGTGAGTGCAGTTACTGAGAGCAACTAGAACGAGACTAAATCCTCCATATTTCCATCCATAATGGCCGCAGTTCAACCATAATATATCAATCACAATATGAAAGACCATTTTATAAAATAGAAAACCTAATTTCAATATCAGAAATAGCGCGTATTTTATTCAAATATTGCCACTGAAGCTATCAGACATGTCCAAACTTGGCTGAACGAGCTAGCTTTATTTCCGTTTGACCTGTCGCGTTCGATGCTATTCCAGGAATACACGACGACCCAGACATGTTCATTTTACAGACAGGCCAAATGCAAGCCCTGACGGGTTGCCTCGCTGCTGCAGAGACATGACTTTGCACTACCATATTTAAATATTTATACACAATTAGTTCGGTAAAATAAAACAATTGAATCTATTCAATTCATAGCATGCAAGATAAATTAGAGAACGATATTTTTATTGAAACTATTGTAATACTCGTATGGAATATATTTTTTGTTAATCCTATTTGATGAATTTTGTATTTTTGTTATATTTTTTTGTGAAGCAAATGAATGCGTATTTATAAGTTTGTTAATAATAAACTAGATAAAAATACAAATTGAACACCGTGTCACATTATCTTTGAAAACAACTATGGCAGGTGGCTGATTATATATCAAACCTATTTATTAATAATCTTAAAAAAGCCCGCAGCTATGTTTAAATGTAAAATATACTTACGTGAATCCCTCACATGTGTTGATTATATGTATACCGAGTCTGAAAACAAAATTTTATATAAAAATAACGAACATATGCTTATACTCGACAAAATCCTTTCATGGATGTGGCTCTAGAGACTTTACGGAAAACCAAAATAACTGTAAGATAAATGTAGCCTCTAAGGAATTGCATTGAAAATTTCTTCAAAGCATTTTATATTTTAAATATGTTTTTCAAAATTATATTTTAGTTACATTTTTATTATTCAATAATTATTCGGACTATAGTTTGCCTTTTATTTTACTTAAATTTGAATAATTATAATTAATTGAAATTCATGTTTTATTTACTTTTACCTTCGATTCAAATCAAATTAATTTAACAATTAACCTAATAATTAAATGTTAAATAAATAAAAATTTCCTTAATAAACATACCAAAGTTCGTATCTAATGAAGTTTTAGAAAACATTTTTCTTATTTAAAATACATGAGCTAGATGCATTAATACAGCCGGGTGAGCAGAATTCTTAACTATAGCTTAAGCTTTAACAACTTTAATGGACTTACGATATCCATTAGCACAGAAAATTGTCACAATTTTCTTTTGCTGTATAGATACTTCTTTTATACACTTTCCTAAAGTACTACTTACCTTAAGTATGGAAATTTATAGGTTTTTACTAGTTTTATAAGCCGAATCGAATGTTGAATGTTAGTATTTAATTACTTTTTTAAGTTCACGCTGTTTCCTGCAAATAACAGAATAGGCAGAGGGAATCTGGGAATCTAGTGTCCCGCCGAATTTTGGAGCCATTGTTGAGTGGCGGAATTCAACGCCACCCATTGCCTCTTTACCAGAGCGAGGAAAGGAAAGGAATAATTCACTCCCTCAAGTGAGAATTGAACTCACAGCCGTCACGTCGTGCGTCACTAACGCATTCTCTCGAAAATTAGGCAAATAATGGGAAAAAGCATGAACTGAATGGTGACTTTCTCCAGATGCCTTGAGTCAACCAAATATTTCCTATTCTCAGTACCGATGAGACGAACGAAAGTATGCAGAAAAAGAAAAAAATAACTAGTCACAATGTACGTACGTGGAAAGTTTAAAACAATATAAAAACTTAAACAAAGCCGCCGGAGTAAATATCGGACCTCATAATTAGTGTTCGTAGCAAAATAAATAGTGTCGGACTGAACGCGGCGTCAAACATGTGTTAAGTTTATAACAACTTTGGAACTCGATAAGCTTCCAACTTTTTTAATTTAGAACTTATTATTTGCACATGTGCTGTGCAGTACTGTAATGAAACTGACTTTAAAAAAATCTTTATTTAATATCCAGGTGTCAATTATATAATTTTTTTTTTGCTATATATTTTATTGATTGATTAAATGTGACAAAACAATTGTAGGCTTTCATCGTTGTTGTTTTAAAGGCATGATAAAGAAACTGTAATTTAATACAAAATAAAAAATATTGATTGTTTGATGTTATTGGCATATTTAGTAGTCTAGCTTTCCGGTCTTATATATGTTTAAAATCAAAATGACCTCCCAAGCCAGAGAGGAAAATGAAAAATAAATCCTCATGAAAGCCTTAGGTTGATGGTTTTACCATAGTATATTGTTACCGTTCAATCTACATAATGATTGATTCTACGGACACTCATGCTATTACACATAATTTTATTTTTCAATATTTTCAAAATATGGAAATAGATAACANCGAAATAATATCTGGAACTTTATATATAAGTAAGTATACTTACTATAACATAAACGATAACGATACAAATGTAGTACTTAACTTAAAAAAAATCTATGAATTAAACAAAAGGAACGTTGAGAAAAATCAAATATTAAATAACGTCACTGTTCCAACAACGTCCCTCATGTATTTCTTACAACTCCATCCCGCTAGAAACTTTTTATTCATGAAAACGTGTGACCGGCGCAAGATAAATTTACGATCTCTTCGAAAGTGTGTAGTTCGATTCCTGATGCAAATTTTACTGCCGCACAATAAAACCGGTGACTTTCATAAAGTATTTTGTTATGGATTCTCATCGTTGCTTCGGAACTTTTACTGCCCTTGTTTTTCTTTACCGAGACCGATAAGAAAATTCTAACAAACATGTAAGCCGGACGTACTTTCTTTTATTTATATCTACAATTTAAATATCCGAAAAATGGAAAAAATGTTGCAAACGTCAAGATTCATTAATAATAAAATACTTAATGCAGCAAGAACCTCATGTGGTAAGATGATAATGCAGGCGTTAGAGTCATTATAAATTAAAATTTCTGTCCCACGTTGGGCGCCACTTCGCGGAAAATGGTTTACATTTTTTAATTTGTTTATGGCTCTAAGTAAAAAAAATAATTAACATAATTACGTGTTAATTTAATTCGAGTATTGAATTTTCCATGATTTATTATATATTTTTTCTTTTTACCTTTACAATATGATACATGTTTCCTTCTTCTACAAAAACCGATTGTTACTAATATATTTTTTCTGAGGCTTCTCAGGAGCATAAAGTGTGACTGTAAAATCGACTGGTTGTAGGTTCGATCCCCACTTGGTGAAATGAAATATTTATTTACATGTATATTTTAATTTCTTCGCTCTGGTGTCAAGGCTAAGTGAGTTCCGCCACTCAACACGCAATGCTTATAGAACCCGGCGGAAAGTGGGAGACGGAGTGTCTTAACACAAGATTCCTTGTCTGCCTACAAAAAAAGTTTTACAAAGTTTCCGCTTTAATAATAAAATTATTTACTTTATTTGCATTTACAATCTAATTATAAAGAGTATTTCATGTTTTAAATAAAACCTCATAGTGAATATTAGATTTTTATTTTTTTTTAATTAGAACAAGTTGCTATAAATCAGCATAACATGACAATAAAGGTAATTCAGTACTGTTGCTAAACATGATGTGAGAGGTGACCCCGGGTTTATTGTGAATGAGCCCTAATATTCCCGCCGCAGTTCATTCATCGAAAACCAGTGTTGTGTGAAAAAGTGCTGAATGCGCCGTTCCGGCCGAATAGCCAACGCCAATGAAAACCTCTCGATTGAAATGTTTATCCAAACACAATAGAGTATGTGGATTAATTTTTTTTCCATACAAAAACGAATTTTCTAAGTGCCGAGCGTGTACGGGATTTATTGCACAGGCGATTGTTTGTATGACTGCGTGAATTGATATTTTTGTTTAGGCACATTTATACCAAAAAACTGGTCAAGCCTGAGTCAGACTCGCCCACAGAGAGTTCTGTACCAATTTCAGGTCAATGGGAAACACAAGTTACAGTTTTTATTACCCGTCGAACTTTATACAAAATACAGTAAAAACGATACGTAAGATGCTCGTATCTTTTGATTGCGATGACTTAGAGCTTAACTTTTTCTGAGCTCTAAGGGACCGTGGACGTAAATATTTGATATTATTCTATTTGACACCTATATTTAATAATTTACGAAGCTAGCAACAAGTGTAATTAGCGCTGATACAACTTTCACAAGCTCCGCCTACTGAATAACTTTTTAAAATTTCCAGATTCATTTTTTCTTAATTTTAAAGCAACAGTTACTTTTACCATATTAAAATATTATGAAACAATGAAAAAGACTGCTTTAACGAAAAGTAAAAAGCGACGATGTTCTGGGAGTTTCCGGTCAATAAGTGAACACTCCGGTCGGAAAGAAGTTTCTCGAACACCTAATTTCCTGATTTCTTTCCTACTCAGCCAGTAATTAACTCGCGTATTGTTCGAAATTGATTATTCGACTTCTTTGCGACTTTCTTACAATTTAAAATGATATTATTTGTTATCTACAATGAATGATGGAAAATATTATTAAAGATTTTATTTCATATCAATATTTAATAGTTTCTAGAATATTTTTGATATAATTTACCAAATAATATAAATCAAGTGAGGTGCCATAATTTCAATCAATTGTTCTTTAATCTCATTGAAACATTAAATCACGAACATTTAGTAATAAATTACTGGCAGCTCTTGTTTTGGTTGCCCAGCATAGATCTCCCGTGCAAATTAAATTACTTAATTCATCGCCATAAATTTTGACTAAATACTTTGAAGTATTAATCGGTTTTGTTCCTGCATTATCTCTAATTAAATTAATTTAAATGAATTGTTGATCAGAAGTAGAACGTATAACATTTTCAATAGCTCGTAACGGAATAATTTATTATAGAAAATCTACAATAAAATGTTTTACTCAATTTTCATTCATGTTATTTATAGTGATTCAAAGTCAACGGTAACTGGAGAAAAGTTACCATAACCCGTAATTACGTAAAAGTGAATGAAAACAGAAATTGTCACTATTTCACGTAGCTTCATTTTTACTTCAGAATTCTGTAACGTGGCATTCCTAATAAACCTGTTTCATAATAAACCATTTCTGTACGACGAAAGCGTATATACGCAACTTGCGTCGCTTTGCTGAAATCTTAATATGTACGTCTGGCAGGGTACGAGCGACATTTCTTTCTAGGTTACCTAATGGATATCTAAATATATTTATTATTATAAAATTATCTTTTTGATAATACTTCTAGGAACTACAAATGTTATAGGCCTCGTATTCATTGAAAAAACTTTGATTTTTGATTGAAGATTATAGTAAAATTCTATCAAACAACATACGTATTTAAATAATTTACTAATAACATGAATCGTATGTAGTGTTGACGGTGTAATAAAAAGTAAAAATAAAGTAATAAAAAGTCTACTTACTGTTAATATTGAGTATATTCAACACCACTTTATAGTATATATAGTCAAACACTTACATATTTATAAAAGAAAACACAATAATATTAACATAATTACAATAATATTAACAAATAACTGAGAAAACAATGGCACGTATATAAAGCGCATCGAGTGGCAAATATCGACTGTAAGAATTATTTTATGCCGTCGACAAGGGGGTAGATGTGAAAACGACAAAGGCTTAGCGGTTCGCCCGATGGCAGCGAGCGCTTTCATATAGATGTACCTACTAAATTCGTAATATAAATATACTAAATATATAAATTCTATTAAATGTATGTATAATTTTATGAATAAGTGATAGATAAATAAATTACAATTTTAAAATATATAATAACTATAACGCTAAATCCTTTAGCAAAATATGAAATTATCGTTTTGTGTTTGCATTAAAACATTGTGTAAACAATCAATTACTTCACAATTCACAGCTGACCAAAATAACATAAAGAATAATGAAATATTCTTATCCATATAAAATTTCTTTAATTACAACTCTTGTTTCTTAAATGCGTATAAAAAAAACCAATCCCAGTCCGCCTGCAAGAGAAAAGCGGATAGTTTATAACGAGGCAAATTTTCTATAGCATGTTAACAAGCTCCGTGCGCGTCTATTGTTGCAGCCGCGATGTTCCTACAGGAGCAGCGGCTAGCAACCTGTTGTGAAATTTTTAATTAAGTGTGGGGAGCGCTCGGTTCTTTTTTACCTTTGATAATAATGTTATCGTCTATATAATGTTGTGTTTCTCTCAATAATGCTTGTTATTATATTAAAAAATTAAATCAGCTTCACGCTGTATCCCGCACATAGCAGGATAGACAGAGGGAAACTAAAGTTATGACACTCCGTTCTCCATTTTACGCTTAAATATGGAGGCATTGCGAGATGAGTGGCGGAACTTAACGCAACGTTTTGCCTCGACACCAGAGCGAAGAAATGAAAATATAAATTTAAATAAATATTTCATTTCCTTAAGTGAGAATCGAACCCACAACTAGTCAAGTTTACAGTTACACACTTGTCCCGCCTTGCCCACGACTGCCCTCCACAACTTATTAACACAATGCAATTAATAAGTATAACTCTTTAGTAAGTGCTATTAAATCTATCGCAAAATGATTGTCGTGAAACTTCGCAAAACCTATTACGTTCTAAACGTATTATTCATATTTACTACAGTTAATATCTGACTCCAAAATTTCATCTCACTCAAGGGATGCTTAAAGTTTAAATGTTTAAAAGGGTTATCAAGATGGTGAGTAGTTCTTAAATATTTAGACATGGAACGCGCAGGTAGAAACTCATCAAAGATCGTAGGCGGAGACTCGAGCGTATATCTTATATTTAACATGTATTCAAATTGTTGTAATAATACATCCCATTATTCAATTTTTAAACGATATTAACTAAACGATGAATTTATTTATTATATTATGTAAAAAATATTAGAACAAGACACGACAGAAATAATAATATTTCCAATATTTTTTTACTTAATCTTGTTTTTAATATCATCTTCAATATTTTACTTAATTGTTTTTTTTTATTGCTAGAACAAGACACAAGGCGAAAAATAATATTTCTAATATTTTTTACTTCATTTTGTTGAAAGTATTATCTTCAATGTTGTACTTAAATTAAATTTGTATTGTTCAACTTATTAATGTTCTAGTCTCTAGCGTTTGTTAGCGTCAATTATTTTGTTTCCCATATAAAATATAGGATGGAAAATATGTCAGATTATACTTTGTTTGCTATTAACCCAATGCACAACTATCACATCACATGCATCAATCTCTACAGTGCTATTTAAGGGTTTACTTGAGAATATTAGGTTACAAATATTCCACACTAATAAACCCTGAAAGAATGTGACGCATCCAAAAATGCGCAAAGTAAAATTGCATGAATCATTTTTAGGTGTTTCAGATACCGTCTAGCAAAAAAATGAAAGCGAGTCACCGTGGCCCGGATATTGGAGGCCAGAGCCTACGGAAGAGCGCGTCATAATCATAACTCACGGCTGTAGTGTAGCATATTCATTATATAATGTGGGTATATTTTATATATATTATAATAAGAATTTTATATTATAAGAATATATTATTATAAGAATTAAGAAAAATCCTTCTTATTACTTTCATATACTAAAACCCAACAGAAGCTCTCTTTGCCTACAAGAGACGCCGCAGTAGGGCTCATGCATGCAACTACGACGTTTTAGTGCAACGTCTTTCTTTTGTCCACCATCATCTTCAGGATGCCCTTACCCCCAAACCTACCTTCATTGTAAATTTCAGCTTTATATGACCAGTATTTTCGGCTGTGCGTTGTTGTAAGACTCACTTAGTAATGGAATAGCTTTATATATACAATAAAGAAAATAAAAATATAAATTATTAATATTTACATCGTATATAGACAAAGCATTAATCAATATTATAGATATCTGTTAGTCTTATCTTCATGTGTCATTGCAAGGTAATTTCGACTTTATTATATTACATATGTACAATATTTCATCATAATATTGGTAAAAATAGCATCTTCTATCGATACACTTTTCGTAATATTTTAAATGGCAAAGCTAAGTAAAAATCTTTTTAATGATACTAAAAATAACAAATGATAGCAGCAGCTATATCAATATTGAGCAACTGTAGCTTAATTGGCTAGTGTCCATCCAGGCGGGTTATTCTTGAGAGACCAAGTTCGAATTGTACTACAACTAATATTTTACTTTAGTTGTATTGAATTTTGAATATACATTTATTAGTACTTCGTATACAATTTTTAGTGTACCTACATATAAAATTAGTCTTAATAAAAACAGTCTTAACCTTTTATTGTTTTTAACAAAGTTATTAAATTTTCTCCAACAAAAACTGAAATAGGAATACAAATGTGTACTATTAATATGTATGATATTGGTNAAAATAAAAGCGTCGTTTTATTTTATTTATATAAAAAAACTTAGATACGAGTACATATTAATAAAATATAATAAAAATTGGAAACAGTACATTTAAAAAAATAATATAAAATAATATTAAGAAACCATATTTAAATAGTAATAGCTTTACGCTGTATCCAGCATATAGAAAACCTAGTGTTAAGACACTCCATTCTCCACTTTCTACAGAATTTTTGAATCCTTGTTGTTGTTGATTGGCGAAACTGAACGTTGCGCTTTTTGATTATATATAATACAAGCGGCCCGCTCGCGGTTTCACCCGCGTGAACTATGTTATTATTAATTTCTGTCTCCATGACTACGGCCTAGTGACGTCTATGCAAAATTTGAGGCTCCTAGCATTTGTAGTAACGAAGTTTCATACAAACTTTCGACCCCAAAAACAACCCCTTAGAAGTCGAATATTGCAAATTCCCGTCTTAGCGAGCACCTACGTCCTATAAATAACTCCTATGCAAAATTTGACGTTCCTAGCACATGTAATTTCTGAGATTTCGTGATGAGTGAGTGACCTTTCGATTTTATATATATAGATAGAATTATAGTGAATTCCTAAGAGTGAGTATCGAACCCACAGCCGTCGCATTTCAATCAACAATGATAATGCGTAAAATGAACTTAAACGTTGCCATTTTTTCGTTTATTACGCCATAATCAAATAACAGAACTAAACATTTTTTTCGTTAATCTTAGTGAATTCTATGTCACATCATATATTATCTTAAATTCTAGGAAAATTGTCTGAAAGTGTCTATCTGTAACAAAATTTATATGGATCTTTTCATGATTAAAAACTATTTTTTCTATTAATGTTGAGAAACTTGTATATTATTGGTTTTCCAGAATTTCTAATATATACATAAATAAAATCAATCAATCAAATGCAGTCAAACAGCAATGGAAAGGAGCATGTTAAAAATTAGAAGAATTCATAAAATAAGGAACGAAAATATCCGTCAAAGAACTAAGCTCACAGATGCTCTCAGGCACGCACTCTCGCTTAAGTGGAAATGGGCAGGACACATCTCACGATACCAAGACAGAAGATGGACTATTGAAACCACTCGATGGAAAGGACCAGTGGGAAAAAGGAATGTTGGCCGACCATTACGACGGTGGGCTGATGACATAGCAGACGTCGTAGGAAACGACTGGATAAATTCAGGCAGGGACAGAGAACTATGGAGCAGGATGGAGGAGGCCTTTACCCAAAAAGGCGTTCAAATCTACAATAATATTAGTATTAATTAAGTAAACGATAATACTAACCTTCTAAAATTTAATTTAATTAATTTAAAAAATATTTATATATACTAACAAACATAGCAAACACTGTAAGAGAGATTTGAAATAAATGGCATTATTATTATTATTACATAAATAAAAATATATTAACCATGATTTTTATGTTTGTTAGGATATTTACTTTTACCCTTATATCATTATTTTCTTTGTTTGACTTATGTAGTAAAAGATATATTCATATTACAAACACATTACTCATTAGTGGTTTCAAAAAACATATATATTTACAAGGTTTAAAATTCTTTCTCTATGAAAGATCATGTATTCGGTATACCTGCTTATTCCTTATTGACGCATTTTTTGAAATAAATTTTACAAATATTTTATAAATATTTATTGGTTTTACTTAAAATATAAACAATAGAAAATATCTTAATTTACATATTAATTTTATACTTATTAATTAAACACATTTCCAAATTCATTTTTGTTAGTTACTGACATTAAATCATAATAGAGAGAGATTCATCATCTCATGAACGGGTATTGCGGATTATGTGGATTGTGAGGACCGTGGGGGTGATTAGGGTTTGGTGGATAATTTGGGCCATGGGGATGATAGGGATGAGGTTGATGAGGTCCAGGAGGGTAATGAGGTCCTGGAGGATAATGAGGTCCCGGAGGATAATGAGGTCCTGGCGGGTATTGTGGACCATCTTGAATAGGTGGATGATGAATTACATCTGGATAATTGTCAGGGCATGGAGCATCAGGTGGTAGACTATATGGCGGCGGAGTCCACTCCATAGGTCCACGCGGAGCAAATCGATACCTACAATGTGGCAAGCAAGGGGCGCTACGGCAATAAGGTCCACACGGTAGACAATGTAAAGGAGCCATTCTATAAAGAATAATTTCACATGAATACAATCCTTGGGAAGTGTTTTTTATACATTTTTATGTGTTACATTAACTAGATTTTAATAATAAAGATACGAGGAAGAATGTAACATATAATTTTTCAAGTTTTCAACAAAAGTTAGAATACAATTAACAATGGAGAGTCATTAACATCTCGCACAGGGCAGTAAAAAATCACTATAAATAACTGTAAATTACTATAAGTTACTTAAATAATAAAATATTATTAGTAACACCTATATTATATTTGTTTGTATGTTTGTCACTTAAAATTCTTAACAGAGACACCAAAATGTAATTTAAAAATCAAATATTAATTTGAACAACTTACTCGTTTATCGTATACCAAGCACATCCGTCGATAGAGCTCATGTATTTTTCAATGTATTGATTTGGTTATCGCTATCATATGATTTACGTGATAAGAATGAAAACCAAGTGAGGTACGATTCGATGTTATAAAATCGTAAATTAATATTGTATACATACATAACATGTAGATGTATAACAGAAGCAAATGAAGTTCTTTTNAGGTCCTGGCGGGTATTGTGGACCATCTTGAATGGGTGGATGATGAATTACATCTGGATAATTGTCAGGGCATGGAGCATCAGGTGGCAGACTATATGGCGGCGGAGTCCACTCCATAGGTCCACGCGGAGCAAATCGATACCTACAATGTGGCAAGCAAGGGGCGCTACGGCAATAAGGTCCACACGGTAGACAGTGTAAAGGAGCCATTCTATAAAGAATAATTTTACATGAATACAATCTTTGGGAAGTGTTTTTTATACATTTTTATGTGTTACATTAACTAGGTTTTAATAATAAAGATACGAGGAAGAATGTTACATATAATTTTTCAAGTTTTCAACAAAAGTTAAAATACAATTAACAATGGAGAGTCATTAACATCTCGCACAGGGCAGTAAAAAAATGACTATAAATAACTGTAAAATACTTAAATAATAAAATATTATTAGTAACATATTAGTTAAATATTATTAGTATTTGTTTGTATATTTGTCACTTAAAATTCTAAACACAGACACCAAAATGTAATTTAAAAATCAAATATAAATTTGAACAACTTACTCGTTTATCGTATACCAAGCACTTCCGTTGATAGAGCTCATGTATTTTTCAATGTATTGATTTGGTTATCGCTATCATATGATTTACGTGATAAGAATGAAAACCAAGTGAGGTACGATTCGATGTTATAAAATCGTAAATTAATATTGTATATATACATAACATGTAGATGTATAACAGAAGCAAATGAAGTTCTTTTAATGGAAGATGTGAACCAGCTATTATATTCTATTGCACATCGTCACAAATTTTCAGCATCAGCCAAACCTGCTGGGTACTTAAAGGAGCCATGAACGTCCTTTACGCTATACGAATGATATATTCTGGAATCTACCCTTCGGAAAGAGCAGTGCAGTTCTCATTTTATTAAATACATCAAGGTGACACCTGTACGAAAGATCTAAAAGACACCCTTGTTATCACTTTCATACAGGAGGAGAAAGAAACTTTTACCAACCAGCTAGACCCTTTAAAAAACTAGATTCCTATAAAAAGTTTTTAATAAAAACAATCGTATTTCTTAATATATTTTTAGGTTATGTATAATTCTATATTTCTAGAACAGAATAAGTACAAGGTTCTTTTTTATATTTTACTTGATTAGAGAAAAAATATGTTTTCTTTAAGACTTGCCATATTGGTTTTCAATTAAGTAAATGACTTCTTAAAGTAATGACGACTTTTTTCATTTCTATCAAACACGTAAACTCAATAAATAACATATTTCTAAGAACTCGAGGCATGTACCATGAAAGAGATTCGACTGAATGCACTTTTAATACACTTCGACATCGAAGTCGTCGTTATTTCTGGTTTTTTTTCTATCTTCTAGTGTTCATATTTTAAAATATATTTAAGTCTGAAACCTAGAATAAGAATGATGTGGGAAATGAAATTTCTTAATTTTATTACATTTTGTTTAAGTAATATTTGCACACTGTATTAACTAATATTTAAAAAATATTCTATTCTTTAAATATCAAAAAGAGCAAGAACACCAATGTATTTCATTAAAAGTTTGAAAACAAGTGTGCCATTACAAACGAACAGCTAATAAAATTCCTCAAACAATTGATTATATATTCTGCTTCATCTTCCAACAAGGAAACTCCATTTTCCAAACACAAAACCGAGAAAAGACAACGCGGACTTAAATACCTTGTAAGTAAACGAAGCGCGATAAGTAAATACAATTTCCTTCTTTGTGAAAATTTCAAAACAAACGGACGATGAAAACTCTAAACAATCACTAAAAGATTGATATTCTTCGAGAGTCTCCAAGTTTTTGCGGTGTCTTTATAATATGAAAAGAAGTAAATCATGCAAATGATATAATGTTTATATTTATTATAAAGTTTAAACACCTTCACGCTGTATCCGGATAGACAACCATACTAAACTAATCGATCAATCTTCCCTAAATACATTTAAATAAATACATAATATTTATGTATAGTTGTATATTTTGTTTCGAGTTTTAATCAGTTTGTTAGATTATATAACAATTATAAATATAAAAATGGTTAGAATGTGAAATATCTATTCTTTTATATAAGAATATAAAATAGTGTAAGCTAAATTGGATCTATTTCTTTTTCCAGATCAATACGCCTAATAGTAACAGCAGTAGCAGAGCCAGAGCTAGCCAAAATATAAATTGGTGTTGCTTTCGGACTAAGAAATGAAGTAATGTTTTTAATGCTAGCAGATATGATTGGAAGAAGAGCTAAAATTATGTTTTATTCTGTCTTGATTGTCTGATTTGAAAATATGTAACCATGTTTTTCCAAATGCATATAACTTAATAATTTACACGATACCAAAACACAAAAAAACTATTTTAATATTTTTGTCAGTCTGTCTTTCTGTTTGTTACGTCTAATATTCAGAACAGCTGAACCGATTTACACATAATTACATTTAAAAATAATAATTTATTACTTCCGCTTGGACATCCTTACAGGGCTGTTGATCGATGCCTGGTAGAATACAGCAGTCTATATAGAGAGAGGTGTGTAATTATAACGTGAAGTTCTTGGGTCTACCTTCATTACACCGCAGGACCATACTATCAAAAATATGAAATTTCTGCATTTCCCTTACAAACAGAAATTATGAAAACAAATTAATGATAAATATTGCCACAGTAAGTACATAGCCTACATATTAAGTATAACTATAGCAATATAATATTTTCTACATATTAAATATAACTATAGTAATATTCCACACTTCAAGCTTATAATACGATCAATTGAAAAATAATACGTGAGAAATGAAAAATATAGCAAATTACAGGTCATGGTTAAATTGGAATAAATATAGCAACATCCGATAAATATTCCACTTCCACTTGAATGGTTTGCAACAATAGCAGTGACGAACTGTGTTTTCCCAATTACTTATAGCATTTCATATCATATCAGTACAACTGATATCGAGTAATTTAAATAAAAGAGTACATATCGGTTACATTATTACAGTTTGGAACCTCAGGTGGAACACTAAGTTGTTAATATTGTTTAATATCTTTGTTTATATGGTATTGTAACGTGCAACATCAACAACAACAACACTCAGGTACATGTTATTTGTTATTTTTAAATTTAAATTTAATTTAAATTTAACATTTTGTTATTTTTCTAAAATATTATCTTTTTTTTCTAATAAATTATTAAAATAGACTAATTCGGTATATTTCTATTGTAGTGATGCCACCACATGGTCCACCCGCGCCTTTCCACGGCCATCCACATGGTCCACCGGGGTCATCAATAATGATCTCTATAGGTGGTCCACCACATCACGGGCCACCACACCATGGCCCACCACACTTTGGCCCTCATCATCATGGCCCTCATCATCATGGCCCACCACATCACGGACCACCACATCACGGACCTCCACATCACGGACCTCCACATCACGGACCACCACATCACGGACCTCCACATCACGGACCTCCACATCACGGACCTCATTTCAGATAAATGGCTAATTTTATAAAATTTCTGCCTATCAATGCAGGTTAACAAAATCAATATTTTTTCCTTTATTAGTGTTTTGTTTACGTTGTAATAAGTTTACTAAATATGTGTATTCAATGGTTTTTGTTAAGCTTAGCTTATAGCATTTTAATCTGCTAAAAATGTTGAAAATAAATATTACTATTATTTATAACTGTGAGTAGTTATTTATATTTTATCTTGATTAGTAAAGGACGTGCTCTATTAAAGGAACAGACTTATGCACTTTAAAAATTAAATATAAGTGTTTGTGCTCACATTAGTTTTCTAAGTATACTTACAAAAGTATTTTAAAGTAAAAATTGTATACCTACAAAAGTGTTATATATAAATATATATTCCTACTTTTATTAACTAATAAATCACGATATTTTGAAGAACACTACTAGAGTGTAACTATAATTAATTATTTCATACGTCCCAATAGTACGTACTAGCTTACAGGCAGTGCTGGCGTTCTTATTAAGAAAGTTTTTCCCTATAACACAATTACGTACGCCAGATGTGTTGGATAGCGTTTGCTACAAGCGTAGCAACGACCCTGATCTGTATACTAATTCGAAATATCAATACCACTTTCACGTAATAATTGTTATTGTATAAAAGATAGGTAAGCACTAAGAAAGAAAAATATCTAACACATTACATTGTTTATCGCTTTTTGTATGAAATGGCGACACACAATTTTCTCTGTCTCTCTGTCTCTCTCTCTATGCCTTACAAAGAGAGTTGTAGGTAACAAACCATGTTTATTCTATTGCACCTTCAAAATTTACATATTAAATAACATTGCCATCTTTTAAAATATTGTTAATCGTGTTTTTACACTATTTCGCTGTAAATGAGAGGTAAAAGGTTGAAATGTCATAAACACACCCTGTTTACCTTTGTGCCTATATATTTTTATTAGCAGATACATATGCAAAATTTAATAATTCCATTTCGATATTATAAAAACATTTTTAAGCACCGAATAGATATTAAATGTTAAACGAAGCTATAGCTAATTGGATAAATTTACAAGCCGATTAATTAAATTAAATTAATTTTAAAGCATGAAAAGAGTTGAAATATGGCACAACTTTATATATAAATTTAATATTATACTCTCTACGTGTAGTTCAAATGGTTCCAATATTTAAAATACTCAATTACATAAGTTATTCTTGACTAGCGACTCGCTCGCGGTTTCACCCACTTGAACTACATAATATTCTTTTTCAGTTTCACGCTGTAACCAAATCTAGTATATACTCTGTTCCCCGCTAAATTCTTGAAGAATTGCGTTTGTTTACGTGGTTGTGCCTCGGCGCTACGACTACTTATCTGCATTAATATATGTAATTTTTAATTTACTAATTCTACATTTCATTCGTTTTCTAATATAATAATATCATTTAAAATAGAAATCATATAATTTCAAAAACAATATGTATACCTATATTGAAAAGTAAAGTTTCAGCTAATTCAATAAAACAATTATTTATAGCAATTTTATCGAACAACATTCATTAAAATGGTATAACTTTTTCATTTGTAAAGCGATAAAAATAAAATAAACAATAAATATTTAGGGAAGCCTGCCTAAATAGAATAGTAAAAACTGCAAAAATTTGCGTGAACAGACGGACGGGTAAAATAATAAAAAAAAAAATAATTACTTAGATAGAATAATATTAAAATAGAATAAGAAAAAATAATAATTAATTAGATAGAAAAAGATAGAAATACTATTACAATAATAAATGTCCATTTATATATTTTTTTATATATATATGTTCCATGTACAGACACCCATCGATACGATTTTATCATAAGTATATAGATAGAAATAAATATATCCGAAATGGAATTTATAGCCCCAAACATTGCATTTCCTTTAGGAATATTTCAATCATCAAATGTCTAGTAAAACAAAATAACTAAAAACTGAATTATGCCACATGCAAAGAACAAACTAAGTTTCACTAATAGAAAAATGTGTCAATATGGAATTTAAAGTATTTATACACCCTTTGCCTGCGGTTTCTCCCCGTGTAATTGTATGATACTCATTCTAATTGCGGAAGATAACTCTGACCGCAGGTACAGAGGTTACATGGGACACCTTATTATGTTTGTGTGGACTATATTATAGTGTTTCTTCAATAAACATCAAGACCATCTGAGCACGTTCTTCTTCATTCTCACCAAGAAGAATAGAAGTATATATAGATAATAAAGATATCATAAAAAGTCCCCGTGATTGAAAGAATATCGATTACTTATAAGAACTTTAGTCTTATAGTCCTTCTTTAATAAATATCATGCTGTTTTTATAACGCCCTCATTTATAAAGATAAACAACCTTGTTTCAACCTTCTATAAAAAACAATATGCCATGATGGCCAAACATCTCTCTATAAAAATATCAGAAATTCGTAGAAGTACCTAAACATAAAAAGTTACGTGAAAAGCGATCTCTCTCATGAAATAGGATCTTCCTAGAACAATAATACATCTTAATCAGCAGAGGAAAGCTCTTCGCATTCAAGCGCTCTTATTCATCTCAAATCTATTGGATTCTACAATCCACCAAATACAGACACATTTGAGAATTACTGCACTTAGATAACTAAGTAGATTCCCTTTAGTTATAGGTATATATGTTTTGAAACATATACACAAAATACAATTATAATAATTTCATTTTAAACTTCATTAATTTACATAAAAATACACATCAATTATAAAGTACATTAACCTACTATATAAAATAAGGCTAATATCTAATGTAGAATTCAAATAAAATTTATATGAAGGATCCGAAAAGGATTCCGTTATAATAAATTATATTACTAAGATAACTTTGAATAACAAGTCGAAAAGTTAAATTCATTATTTTTGTCCAGTTCAGTTCTTTTTCCGATAGAACTTACTTATCCTTTGTTTGATTCGTTATTTTTATTAAACGTCATTGTAGCAAATTGTACAACGTTTCTACCTATGAGTTAGTTATAATACGAAATAAAGCTGCAAATGATTATATCTTAAATAATTATTTTCATATACACCATTTCATATATTGGTCGTCATTCTCGAAAATAGCAACCACTAACAAAGGTGGTTGATGCCAGTCGTGGCGTATGGGCACAAAGTGTGACTGTAAACGCGACTCCTTGTGGGTTCAATCCCCATTCGAAGAAATGAAATATTTACTTAAATTTATATTTCCCCTTCTTCGCTCTGGTGTCGAGGCAAAGCGCAGCGTTGAGTTCCGCCACTCAACACGCAATTACTCTAAAATACGGCGGATATTGGAGAATTAACTGTCTCAACACTAGGTTCCCTCTGCCTACCCTATTGTATGCGGGATACAGCGTGAAACTGATTTATGATTCATTTATTTTATTTATATCAATATTTAAAAAAACAGTTTAGCCCAATTGCATCTGACATTTCAACTTTCCATGCTCATGGGCAATGGTGCGCGAACCAGTAAATTATGGGCGTGCGACGCGCGACGTCACTACTGCAGCCGTGAGTTACGGTTATGGCGCGCCCTTCCGTCGCCTCTGGCCTCCAATATCCGCCTTCACGAGTCGCCTTGGCTTTTTTGATAAACGTTATCTTGAACACCTATAGCTATTTATATTTGTACTTACAAAAGTAACTTGGTATACATTTCTGTTTACTATTCTAGCACACCCTAGTATTTAGACTCGTCTGCCTATCATGTCACGTTTGGTCTGGCGAAGATACAAAAAGGCGAACTCGGGAAATAAGCCTATGAATTTACTTGCACTATTATTAATAAATAAATGTGTATTGTATACATCTTATGGCTCCTTTCAACTTTACTCTTATTAATATAAATTTGCGTACATAACCGTTTTGCCTAATCCCAAAGACAATATCGATTTTCCAAAGTTAAACCGAATATTTATACAAATATCGAAAAGCCATTATAAATTCAATAGTGTTTCCTGTTGTAGTTGCGCCAATACAAAACTTGGAACCACTTATCACCGACATCGGCTCGTAAATCGAATAGCCTTAAGTGTTGAACATCACGAACGCTTCCAGCTCTTGGGAAACTATTTGAGATATGTATATAACGTGCGTGGGTTTCACTATATTAAATTTATATCTTGTAAATAAAGAGGCCGTCGTGGCGCAGCGGCACTAGGGTGTGATGTAACACGACGGTTGTGGGTTCGATCCCCACTCGAAGAAGTGAAATATTTGTTTACGTTTATATTTCCATTTCTTCGCTCTGGTGTCGAGGCAAAGCGCGGCGTTGAGTTCTGCCACTCAACACGCAATGCCTCCAGAATTCAGCAAAAAGTGGGGAACTGATTGTCTTAATACTATGTTCCGTCTGCCTACCCTGCTGTGTGCAGGATAAAGCGTGAAGCTGAAATAAAAATAACATACGTGGTATTAATTCGAAAGAAAAAGCAACTAATGTTAAAATATTAGAAAAAGTAATAAAAATAAAAAAATATTTTTCACAATCACGGAAATGTAACTGAATCAAATTATAAATCCGATAAGCAATAACAAATATTATTCACTCTGCACCAATTTTTGTTAACACATTTAACAAACGTTCAGTTTACTTTAAATTATACATATTTGTTTTTAACAATTACGCGATTATCTTGGTATGAACGCGACAGGTTGTGAGTTCGATTCCTACTGGAGGAAATTAAATATTTAACAAATTTATATTTAGTTTAGCTCTGGTAACAAGGCAAAGCGCGGGGTTGAGTTCCGCAACTTACAATGACTTAAATTTTCGGTGGTTAATAGGGAATGGAATTGGAAGCGTCATAACATTAGGTTGTCTGTCCCTCTGTCTACCCTGCGATTTGCAGCGGGATACAATATGAAGGCAAAAAATCTGTGTAAAATACTGTGTATATTTTTTATGTAGCCTTGAAATAGCGCTGACTTATAGTTTTGGAGGTTTAGAGGCCGTCATGGCGCAGCGGCACAAGGGTGCTACTGTAACGCGACGGTTATAGATTCGATCCCCACTCGAGGAAGTGAAATATTTATTCCAGAATTCAGCAGAAAATGGGGAACGGAGTGTCTTAACACTAGGTTACCTCTGTCTATCCTGCGGTGTGCGGGATACAGCAGATTTAAAATCACCTGCAACGATATCATCGAACTATTATTACAGGTGTTAACTAAATTGTGTTGTCATAACTGTGATAGTGTTGTGTCTGTTATATAATATTATTGTTATTACAATATTATATTGAGTCAATAGGTTAATAAAGCTGTAAGCTATACCTACTATATAAGTAACATCTTGATATCAGGAAATCTGATTATGTGGATTAATTAGTATTGATAATATACAGTAATATTTGACTTGGATCTAACTGAATATAAATTAGAACTATAAGTAATAGTTAAGGCCTCAGTGGCCTGGTGACGCAAGGCTGTTAACGTGACGGTTGTGGAGTCGATTCCCACTCTATTCTGTGATAGGTAATAGGTACGCCTATTGCCTATCTAGATGTGAGATAACTAAACATTTTTCTATTAAATATATCAATTTTTGTAAGCGGAATCAAAAAAAACTTTTAAAAAATATATGATTTATGAAGTACATAACAATGTAGATAAACATACTAAATAATGAGTAGTTTACTTATATAATATTAAATATATATTCGTTCAAACGAGCAAAGTGCGCGGGGGCCGCTAGTACCTATCTAAAAAATAATTTCTCTAATTATCATAATAATTATTATATCATCATTCAAATAATATTCTTCAACCTCAACTTCAAAAAAAAGTCTATGAAAAAAAAGTACTAGTTTCATTTATTCTATTTATTTACATTAAACATGCAATATCTAACCAAATTACGTTTCATATAAAACAGTATACCATACACATTTATAAAACAGCCCTACAAGTTTATAGCGCGATGCACATTCAGATGATAATATATGGCGCAGCACCCGCATTTGTATAAAGGAATACTGACATTTATAAACTTTTACGAAGCAGTAGGACGTGGTATCATGTACGGGGATCGCGTGCACTCCAAAGACACGTAAGTAAGGAGCATACATGAATAAGTCTGTACCTTCAGAATTTATTTCAGCGGCATCTTTCAATTTTAAATAAAAAAAATGTCTTTTAGTTTAGTTAGACAGGTTGTGATAGAGAAAATCTATTATATCTGTACTTACGAATCGAAAACTCAATTTTAAAAAAATATTGGCGTTTGTAAATTCCAATGCAATACAGTAAGTTTCAACCTTTTATAGCAAAAGAATCATACAATGACAATATCAAACTTTTCAAGATATAAGTTCAATAATATTATGTATCTGTGTCGGTGTAGCGTGCACTGGCTTCCAGCCAAGGTTAGATGATTTTGAAGAAATTGGGTGCCATTTATATATATATATTCAAGCATTTGCTGTGGGTTCAATATCCCCTCGAGGGAATGAATTTATCTCATTTAATTTCTTTGGTAAAAGGACAAAAGCGTCGCGCCTACTGATTAACCAGTGAACCTTAAAAAAATCAGAATTACGTATTGAAGATAAGATAGCTTCCCACTGGCCACTACGACGAGGATGCTAGATGGAAAGCTTGATCATCCTATCGAAGTACAGTTAACGTATAATGTACAAAATGAAAATCCTCATATAAATTATTGTAAACTGTAACATATCACTAAATCAATGAAGAATATATCGAGCTGGAGTTAAACAATTTTCAACTTTAAAATAAATGTAAGCTATTTAGTAAGAAAATTCCCAAATTTTGTGGAGTTTATCTTAAACAGATCTTTTTGTACATGTTTTTTGTCGTCTGCCTTAAGTTTTTATTACAAAAATTTTTGGCTAGGCTCAACCCAATTTACTCCATTCCTACACCCATACTTCAAGCCATGTTTCTTCATGTTCATCTGCAGATGCGAGATCGGAGTAAATAAAAATATTGCTCTATAATTAAATATAATATTGATTTATAGATACTAATTAATAACTATAGCAGTATAATGTCTGTTTTCATAGGTTAGTCTTTGATATATACAACATAAATATTTCAATTGAAAAATGTACGTGAAAAAATTGGAAATATAAGAATTTTCAGAATATAGTTAAATTCAAAGAAAAAAGTAATATTTTACAAATATCTGAAAATATAACAGTGACGATCTGTGTTTTCCCAAATACTCATAACATTTCATATCATATTATATCTTTACAACTGATATCGAGTATTTAAATAAAAGCGTAAATGTATTGGTTTCATACAGTTGAGATCCTCAGGTGGACTACTAAGTGATTAATATTGTTTTATTTTATTTGTGTGTGTGATATTTTAAGGCGAAATACAGGTATATACATATAATTTGTTTAATGATGTTTTTTTAGTATCAATTTTTTTATTTTTTACACACTGTAGTTTTAAACAAAACTTATTGCAAAATCCAATATATATAATACATTTTTAAAAAAATATTTTATAATGTTGTCGTACAGTTATGTAAATTTACATTTTTTTTTATTTTAGCGTCACGCATGTCCCGCATAGAGCAGGGTAAATTCAAATTCAAAATATTCTTTATTCAAATAGCATATAAGCACTATTAAATCGTCGAATGAACATATAAACAAAAAAAATGGTGTGGTGTCGTGGGACACCAGGTAGGAACGAAGTTCCTTCGGCTAATGTAGAATCGACACAAATTGCAAAAAAAGTCGTGCTCAATTTTATATAGGTTTTCTTGATTTTTGTCTTAAATTTTGCTGATTAGTTTTTATTTAAGTACAAGAAAGTATTTAGGAAATTCATTATCTTAGGAAATAATAAATTACTTAAAATAAAAAAACATCGTAATTCAAATTATCAACTAAAAAAAGAAAGAGGGAGAAAGAGAAAGGTATT
>JAKRZM010000967.1:29728-77333 GCA_036379175.1 Heliconius cydno galanthus
TAGAAGGCCTTATTTACATAGCTCCTGTAAATTAGAAACGAATGAAGCCTCTGTAAAGTTTTCCTACACTTAATTAAAAAAATCACAACAGGTTACTACAGTAGTAGTTTACTGTCTGTATACCAACAGTAAACGCACTCGGGTTTTCACTGTGCTTGGTAAAAATGTTGTTTTTATACTTTTATCTAATAAAATAAAATGATTTATTTAAAATATTAAATTATTCGTACTACTTATGTGCTTCAGCTTTGAATGAAATTGAGTACGCAAATTCAACCTACACAATTTTGTTTTAAGCAGATGTAGGAATGTATTATTTTCAACATCACTAAGAACATTAATATAGACTTAGCGAGTTCTTGCTAATTTCTATTAATGTACTTCATTACATTACATTTGACTAAGCCTGGCGTTGAGTTTCACTACTGAACACGAAATATTATTGTGAAATTGGAGTCGCTGGTGCTTTAATATTATTATTTTGCCATCAGGCCTCTGGCTATCTTGTTATATATAGCACAAGGAAGCTAATAAAATATAATTAACCTACTTAATTCTTAAGATTTTGATGTTTTTTATGTCCTAGTGTTCTTTATTCGACTTGGCCCAAAAATATATATAAGCATCAATACCCCGTTATTAAATATTTAAGCAAAAGAACAAAGAAATTTTAATCTTTGGTAGTAAAGAGATTTTAATCTCTTATTGTGTTTTATGTAAAATATCCTGGACAGCAAATATTAAAAATAATGGAAGTTGCGGTATAAATAACGCTACGAAAAGTTAATTAAAAATGAAACGACTTATTTCGCAAGCAACGAAATGCCTTTATGTATCTTGTTTTTTTTAATATGGATTTGTTAAAATTCTTTATCATTTAAGTTAAAAGAATATGAATCTAGCACGAAACGCATATTGTATAAGGGTGTATCCCACACACGAAACTTTTAGAAGCAGAGTTCGCAACATTTATGAGTTCATACCTTTGAGAAACGTTTTGCATTATTTAAAAGATACAAAAGCTTATGAGTAATACAAAGGGAATCCAATACGATACGACGGCCATTCCGATGCAAATGGCACATAGTTGAAATATGCGACACCAAATGAAATCATAAATTCCAGTAAATACGTTGCAGGAAGTACGCGCTTTGGCGAACGTTCAGTCCTTAGTGGTTTGTATTAAATTTTTAAATTATTGCAGTTTTATCCTGCGCGCTCTGCTTTGTGCAATGTACCAACACTATTTCATTTTTCAAATATTTTTATATACAAATATCTTACAATGTAACGATTAAATTCATTTTTACATACATGTGTAGAAAATTAAAAGCGGTGTCAGGGATAAAGAGTGGATATATGTGTGTATTTTTTAAATTAACACCTACATATATCTAAATGCTTAAATAATATGAAAATTTTGTAATGCATTGCAACTACAATTAAGTTCCAGCAAATCTTGGTTCCAATAATTCACATTACTTATAGTACATTTATATTTTGTTTCAACTATTAAATACACATTTCCAGGTTACATTCATGAATAGCTCACATTCAATAGTCGTTGAAATGTTGAAGATTGAAATTCCGTTAGCTAATCGATACTAATCCACAGTGCTCTGCTACTAAGGAGCTGCAGGCGCGGGGCGCCGCGGCCAGGACGATTTATGGCAGCATTAGACTCGCATTTGTAGAGAAGCGCGCTCTCGCACACTCTTGGCGGACGTTCCGCAAAGCTGTTTACCTAATCCATGAGCACAGGATTTATTATTTTCTACTCCACGAAATCGATTTTAGAGGATTTTTATACATACTCGTATATAAAACCAGGGCTGTTACTGCCCGACCTCGTCGACTTTGTAATGTGTTCAATTAATATTTGTACAGGGCCGCGTGTTTTTGCAATACCCCGAATTAAATTTCCCGAATCATTAAAATGAGGATTATTGGGGGAAATACGGACGTTGTAATTTCGAACTTTATAATTGTATATCATATATTTCTTTTACATTCTCCATGAATACGAGACAGTATAAATAAAATTATTTTAATTTAAACTTTACTCACAGTGGGGTAAAATAATTTTATGTTCGCGTAATTACAGCCTTCTCCGAATTGAACCTTAAAATATCAATATTTTTGTTTACTTCCTTAACAAATTTTCCATTGGAATTTATATGACTTATATTACTAAATTTTTCTCAACTATCATACACAGTAAAATAGTTTATTAAGTTTCCAGACGTGAGCCGGGTAGCATGTAACTTAATAAACGTATAAAATATAGTAAAATACAAAAAGTTTAACTTAATATTAAATTTCAACTTCTACTTTCTCGTTCTAAATTATTTGAGGACTATTAAAATTTTCATAAAACTTAAGCTTCACTTCAATAAGAACATGTCAAAAATTTAAAACATTGCATACTTTTAAGATTGCATCTTAAAACCATGATGGTACAGTGGCGGTGACTATGAACACGATAGCTTTGCGTTCGATGCTCATTTGGGAGATTGAAGCATTTTACTTTCCTCGCTCATGTAAAACAAAACATTTAGTTTTTCCACTCAACTGTATTTCGAATTCAGGCGTAACATGGGGAATAGAATGTCTCAACATTAGGTCCTCTTTACCTACGCCAGTATATGCAGAATAACATGAAACTGAAAAAAAATTGTTACCAAATTTTTAATATTTTTAAACTAACATAAATTTCATTAAAATTATCTGTAAAATATTTTTTATTCCACTTATTTAATTAGACTCGCTTTATTACTCAAATCAGATTTACACTCACACCCGCGGTTCTCCAGGATAGCCTAATTTTCGTCGTCAAAACAATGAAGCCAAGTTTAATTTTAAGTTTATTTTTTGCGGTAATAAGTTAGCAGTGTCGCTTTTAATTTTGAGGGCTTTTTAAGTTGACGTTAATCACTTAAGTTACAAAAAAATAAGCTTTTGGAATAATAAATCTGATGAAAAGACGTTGGCTCCATAGGCATATTATATATGTAAATATGAAATGTTTCGTTACATATTTAATAGATAATAAATTATGTGTATTTAGAAGAAATCATACTATATAACTACGTAAACCTACTTCCGTTATCTGTTGAAGTAAATATTACAATTGTACTACTGTAATGTTGTAATTATAAGGTATTGGAAAATATTAAAACATATTTTTGTATTCTTTATTTATATTGAAAATAATATGAAATACATTTTAAAATAGCTATGTAAATATTAGGTTATTTATTTTTATTTATACTGTATCAATATTGTACAACAGTTTAATATTAATAAAAACACTTATGAAAAATGTGTGAGTTTGCATAACAAAAAAATAAAATATATACATTTCTATCTGGTTAAAAATAAATTTAAATACCAGATTGATACGGGATGATTGGGGTCATTTGAGAAGGCAATCGAATTTCTACCAACTCAAGTCACGTTTCTTACCGCCCTACGGCTTGATGTAGTGGTTGGGGTACGAGATTTATACCCTTGCAGTATTTAACTGGTAATTAATTTTTAAATTATTATAATTTAATATTTCAGAGTATCATCTATTATTGCTAAAAAAGAGCACTTAAAAATGTGCCTGGACATTTATTATATTGTCAAAAAGTGTATAGGGTAAGAACATTAATCTCTTGCTGTGTTTTTTTTGTTTGTTTTTATAGGCACATCTACTAATAGGAGCTATTTTGAGAATGTAATGAGATTGAGAGGGATTGAAACTCTTTTATTGTATACCCATAAGACCCGGGCAGGAACTTTGATCTTGATATCTGGCACACCTGATGAAGAAACATAGTAGGTAGTCGCGAAAAACTACAAGAAATAATGAAATGTCATCATTTTAAAAAATATTTGCCTTAGATATGCCTTAGGAAACATTTTTCAGTATGGTGGTATAAAGCGTGACGCTATACGTAATGTTTCGAAGTTGGGCGGAAAGCGTAAGACGGAGTATTTTTACACTTGGCCTATATGCTGCGACAATAAATGGTCAAATAAAGTGGCGAGCTGCAATTAGTATATGTATAAATAAACGAATCAATTAGAACAGACCCAAACAACAATTGACACATTTTATAATTGGCTAATTTTATAAAATGTTGCATACACCAGAATGTGGAATCAGAAGCTGTAAATCGTGTGCCCAACAAACACAAACTAATAAGACATATAACAAACAAACAGATCAATAAACATTTTTTAGTTTTCCAACATAATGCCAAGTTCCAAAGGCTATTACAGAAAAAGAAAAACGATCCAAAACTACCATAACCGTTTCATTTCCAATTTTTGGCGCCATGCCTGAAAATCATGCTAACTGATAAGTGCCGTGCAATTTTATTGGAGAGCTCCATTAAGAATGCGGTTAGACCCGTCGAATGGCAGCGGCGCCGCTATCGTCGCGTTAATTACCTACAAAACCCGCTCCTCGCCACTTGACCTGTGTCATTCGCCGTGGTACTTAAAATAAGTGCAGGACCATTTCCATTTGCTCTTGTGGTTTTTGATATAACCAATATCTCATTTAACTTCAGTTTAGCATTTAACTGCCAATCCTATTATATTGTTTGTAGAACTTATTTTGAAGGGTTACGTTACAAAATTGACACGGATTGTAAGTCGTGCAAAGCAAACAAGCGTGCGACTGTAAGCACGATGTTGAAACGACGACAGGAACGCCTTGAGTTTCTCCATTCAATAACACGCAATGCCTCGAAAATTCGGCGAAAAGTGGGGAACGGACTGGCGTTGTGACTGGAACAGGAACAAAAGAAAATTTTATCTCTGTATATTTCATGAAAAAAAAGCGTAACACACATGTTATAGTCAAAAGGTGGTATTAAAAAGAAGCGATCGGATTTATTAATAGTACACTTGTATATACAAATGACAAGGTTAGTCCATGAAGTTATAACATTGCTTCAAGTGAAGGTTGTAACAAATATCAAAGGATTTATTTCTATGCTTAGAGTAAAATGCTTGAGAATATTGCATGCCACAAGACAGATGACGAGCATTTGTATGCTAGACTCTCCGGATCACTTTAAAAGATATTCTTGGAATTACCTCGTTATACTAACATATATCTTACTTTTGAACAATACTGAAACTTATAAGTGAATAGTTTTTTTATATTTATGCAAAGTTTTCCTTTGCATAATTTAATTATAAATTTTATTTATTATCAAAACTACTTTAAACCAACGGTTGATATAAATATTGGTATATAAAATTATAAAAATGTACTAAATTAAAAAAAATATAATTAAACTTATTATAGATATTTTTAAAAACGGAACATGTACAATTATACTTAACTCCGATTGTAAAGAAATAGTGATTGAATAGCTTATATAGAAAATATAAATTGTAAATGTCCGTAGCCTTTGTACACTGAAACAGTGCTCTTCAATTAAATTCCTCCATTCTCTTTCCTTATAAAACGGAATTTTAAGATAATCACGACAAGTAAAATCTCTTCAGATAAAAGAATGGTATAAGGGAATATAAGGGAAGTTTGCAGTCGTATTCTTAGCTAGAATATTACAATTTCAATAGAAGAGCGGACCACATGCAACATGTCGGCCAATTTATTCGTAGATAAAGTTTGGAAAGGCTCGTCGACTTCAGCAGAGTACAACGAACCAATGAAAACAAGACATTACGTAATCTCCTTTTTGTGGCGGTTGAAGTTGCGGGTGGGGAGCATTTGAAACGATTCCCGACTGCGGCCGCAACGCGAACTGCTCCGTACGAGAATACTTCTGAACTTCTACAATACATTACAATGTACTTTACTTGACTTAGTCGTGTATTCATATTGTCATATACTTTTCAATTTTGTCATTTCAATATGTTAAGTTTACTTTTAGACACATAATATAACCAGTGATATATCAATTTTTTGTTACTTTTTTAAGTAAAACTTAGTTAACTAACTAATTTTACTTAAAAAACTAAAAAAAGTAAAAAATATTATTCTTATCTTTAGTAATAGTTCTAGCGATTTCATTCTTAGCATGTTTCATTGAAATAAAAAGAATAATTCACAATAAACATTTCAAAACACTTAATAAACGAGATTACTTTATAATTAACCAATTCCATTATCATATTATTTCTTATTATATATGCATTTAATGCATAAAGCTTTTATTTACAGCTCCTAGACTTGCGAAGGTTCTATTTCAGGAAGGACAGCCGGCGTCCAGTCGCGACAAGCTAAATGCAGCGAGACTGCAATGACAACGATATGCACTTTGCGTCGTGAATTTTTAATAGCCCCGGTTATTTCGGCGCGAATTGGCTAACTAACTTCGCTAATGATCCGTTTGAGCTGTTGTACAGTTGGAATAATCCTATTCGTAACCAGCTTATCGACTTTGTGAAGGAATTTAGTTTTGTTTTGAAGTTATTTTCTATTTTTAGTCATAAAAAAATCTTTTTATAAGGAAATCTGAATGTTTTGAATTTTTATTATAATTAGTAGTTTAGTAGTATCAAAAGTTAGTAGTTTAACTTTTAATACATTCAAAAATATGTTTTTTAAAAGATTTTCATATTTTAGTATAATAAATTAGCACAAGGTAGAGTTATACTATTATTATAAAATTACATATCGAATTATTATAAAGTTAAACAGACGAGATGTTTTTATTCTAAATATAATATATAAAAAAAAATCAGTTAACTAACCTTTATAGTATAATATTTAAATATAAATTATTTAAATGGAAATTATATAAATTATTTAATATAAAAATATTTAAATATAAAAAAATATAAACCATTTATATAAATACTTTTTATTAAAAAAAAACATATAATATATATTGAAACTACATATCATTTAATTCATCACATAAATATTAAATTCATAAGCGCTATTGATCCAATGAACTGAACAAATTGTCCGTTTCGATCAATTCCGTGAACGTGAAAATTACTCGACTGCAATAACACAGTTACACTGCATGAAGAGTTTGCCCAATGCCATTTGTTTTGTTCAAAAATTTCACTTCAAAAAGGTCTTATAACTTTTTATATCGGTAAAACTATTATTAGAATTAACATTTTTAGTACAATATATAGACAATTTTTAATTACTTTTCTTCTAGAAGTGAAAAAAACTATTGATATTTAGCGATATTTAGCGAATAGTCTCTAATCGGTATAAATTTACACGTTTTTAATTTTAAAAATCTTGTATAATTAAAAGTTTAAAACGTAACATAGGACGGCTAATGTTTAGAATAATTTATATCTGCAAAAAAAGTATGATAAGCCACGGGCATAGAGAATGAAAGTTTTCACTTTAATTAAACAGTCACGAAGAGTACCTACCTAAAGCCTGAGGCTAGATATTAAATATTTAATAAACGAAATTCTATATAATAAATTGTATACAAAACATTTAATAAAGTACGTTCCATATAGTTAAATTTATATTAGCGGCGACGTGCAAGGGCACAAGCTTTGCGACTGTTAACGCAACAGGTTGTCGATTCGATTTCCACTCGACGAAATTAAATATTTAATAGTTTCATTTCCTTGTTCTGGTAACGAGGCAAAGCGCGGTGTTCCACCACTCAAAACGCAATGTCTCCAGATTTTGGCGGAAAGTGGGGAACGCAAGTGTTTTTACACTAGGTTCCAGGTTCCCTGTGCCTACCCTGCTATATGCAGGACGCAGCGTGACGCTAACATATATATATATATATATATATATATAGTTAAATGTATACACACAATAAAATAAAAAAACATAAAATACACCAACATACTACATACTCATTTGTTTATTAAAGACCAGCCTTTGCTACCGGGTAATGGAAATAATTTAAACGTACATTTCTTTGCCTTATAAATATCTCAATTTACTTTAAATGAATATGTTAAAATACAATTGATAGAACTCTACTCTCGCTACAGATGCTGGTATACGACTGGTACACGGTTAATTAAACTGTCAAGCGTAAAGTTACAGGATTTGAGTAAGATACAAGGCATACTCATTATATATGCTAGTTATTATCCGTTAATTCTATATTGATATAAGAATAAACTGAAATTTAACTGAAATTTTGTTAAAGAGAAATATCTATTTTAAATTTTACAGTATTTATTGCATTATTATTATTATACATAATTGAGATATAAATTTAAGTAACATAAAGGGAGTAATCATACTGATCTATTATTAAAAAATACTTACCTTAAAATTGAGAGAGAGAGAGAAGAAAGAAATATAAAACTATTTCCGAAAATTCTATTTTGTAAGTAAATGGCACAATACAACAGAGTGTGGTGGTTGGCTATAAACATTTTTGAAATTTTCCAACCTTCAATATACAAAAAAAAAGAAAATGTAGTACTTATATTAAAATAACACATTATACAATACATCAAACACGAGAAAGCCTTTATACAGTCATATTTACCTATTATACTCGTATGTATGAGTAACAAATTTATACAAGGCCAAACCTTCTTTGACATGAATTGACAAGCGAGTACTTACGGATCTTCGAAAACAAGTTTCAAGACAATAGAAAAGAATAGTTAAATTAGAACATGAGAAAGAAGAAAGGAGATAGGAAAAATCCCCAATGGAACCTGTAAAGCCTCCTCATTGATCACAGTAACGCGTAAAGCCCTTAAAAATCCGGCAATTTATTTAGACCGTAACAAGGGTCTTTCTGGAGTTTTAAAAAAGTATTTATATTTTATTGTAAATATGTTATATACTGTTTATGTTGATACTTATTTTTTATTTACATATATGGGTAGATATATGAGAATTTTTATTATATACTTTAACATAAAATTTGCTTTTAAACTGAGGAGACTTTCAAATTTAGTCACCCTTTGGCTCTAACCACAATTGTTTCGTTTTGTGTTGCCACTATAAAAAACGTCAATTAATATAAAATCTATAAAATAAAAGTTCCATAATACATACCGATACTTCAAAAAGACCCAGTAAAGATTTTATACGGAAAGCAATTCGGAATGTGTAATAAAATAAACTATTTTATTAATAAATTGTATAAATATTAATGGTACTCCTGCTACTTAACTCGGCTCTGAAAATGTTAAATACTGAAGTGTCACTCGAGTCGCTTACGTATTTCGAACATACCTAAATGACTGTGTACATTTCAGCATCATTTATTTCAAATAAGTTCAGAAGTTTGTAATATTCTCTCACTCAGTTTCAACAATAAAGTCGAGAACTCTCATTAGCCTCACGATTTATAAACAAAGATTAACTTTTAAAGACGTAATGACTCCCAGCTAAAATTAATAGCCCTAATGGATTTTGTGAACAAAACCTTATAAGAAAATGTTATTGCGTTTTCATTCTTAATTAGCCCTTTTTATATGTGAGTAACGAATAAAAATCTAATGATTAGTTACTTTTAAAAACAACTTTTCAAACAATTTTTGATTAATAGTATTTATATTGAGGCCAGTCGTGGCACAGGGAAACAAAGAGTGACTGTAAGCAAGACAGGAATGAAATATTTAATATTTCCATTCCCTTCGCATTCTGTCGAGGCAGGCGAGGCGTTAAGATACTCAACACGCAAAGTCTCCTGAATTCGGTGACAAATGGGAAACGGAGTATCTTAACACTAGGTTCCCTCTGCCTACCCCCCGTGCAGGATACGGGTACGCTAAAATTAAAAGTATTTAAATAAAAAATAACATATTATTCATGTATTTATGAATTCCACCGTAATTTTCCTTTACAATCTTTCCCCAGACGCGCATACCGAAAGCGACGTTACACCAATATCGAACTAATGACCCGAGCTCATTACGTCGCCGCGCCGCTAAACGATCGTCGTTATTTAAATGATATTCTAAATACTTAGATATTATCGCTTGTACATATATACATAACAAACTGACGTAACTATTTAGCCTCGATAAGATCTAGTGTTCAATGAAAGTCGAATCACGCATATCGTGCACTTTATCGGGTTCGCCCCCGTTATCTGATTTTAGCATGACTTTCAGTGGTTACCTAAATAAGGGTTCATTTTCTTATAAAATATTAAACAGTCATGCGACAGTTCCATCAATCTTTTAAGTTGGCTTTAATCGTATATTGACTCCTGTCTCTATCATACACGCCCACATTTACTAATAATTGTACTTTATAATCTACGTATATTATGAATTGTTCCCTTCCTGCTATTTGTAACATTTCCTCGTAAAGCTTATGAATATGAAAGTAATATCAAATCCGGGGCGAAGTTGTGCGCCAATTTCTTATTACGTCGAAAAATATATAAGTGTTACGAAGTGGCATTTCATAAATTACTGTTATAAAAAATCAGCTTTCCCGCTCTATCCAAACAGCCATCAAAATTTAATTTGGTAGAAAGCGCACTCAGTGAGTAATGTATGCCGAATGCCTGCGAGCGAGCTCGTCGAGTCGCCGCGCCGCTTCGGAGAACTAGCGCCGCTATTACGTCTTACTGCTTTATTTACAATTTCAGGGAGTCGAAGTAACGAAAAATATGAAACATTTCTGTTTTAAAACGTATGAATTAAACATAGTTATGTGCGAGAGTGAAATAACGGATTTTTTTATGGCATATTTAGTAATTTACCTTTTCATTTGTCGCTCCGATATTGTTAAATGGTTACATTATATGTACATATAAATAAATCGTTTATGTCGGTTAAATCAGGGCTCATCAACGAAGCTCTTGTGAGTAGTAAAAATGTCTGCCAGTCACTGTGGCCGAAAACGGTCAGCATTGTATAAGTACATCATAGCAATTATTTATATTAAAATGGCACGAATTTTAATTAACATAAAAGAGCAACCTTATTTTCTTAATTACTATCTCCACTTTTTTATTTACATAGAACTGTTTCTATGTAAATAAAAAAATGGGGATAGGCCTTGTAATATAAAAGTAAATTTCATATTCCTGCGTTTTGGTTCTGGTAGCGCCCGTTACGGTACAAATTTAAGCGTAATGTTGCCATAAATCGCGCCCCTGGCGCTTGCTACTCCTGCAAATCTTAAGTAGCAGATCACAGCAAATTAGTATCGATTAGCAAACGGAATTCCATGTTTGCCATTTAATTACCGATAACTTCTGCTTCTGGAATAATGTGCGAATCACTATTTATAATATTCATAAAACATTCATAGCAAGAATAAAAAAACGGCATGGAAATTACTTTTTTTAATTATTGTTTTTTATTAATTATTTTTTTAAAACCTGGCCACTTATCCTATATTAATTTAGAGCACGTAATGTAAGTGCATCGGGAAGAAAGCCTTGTTTCTTTATTCTCTCAGGTTAGTAGACTCCAGGTAGCAAGTTAAACAGACTTTTTAACTTACTTTTTTTGTAGATACGGAAAATAAAATAAACATTTAATTTAAAACCTTAATAAGTGTATACATAATATATGTCTGTATAGTGTTAGGCGTAGGCTAAATCTTATTTCATATAGATAAAATTAATGAAAATTATCAAAATAAAATTATGTAACTGTAATTATATGTAAAACAATATATTATTTTATTATCTGTATGTGAGTTCTGATTTTTATTTTACTATTTTACAGTTTAATATCAAATAGTGTGTTCCCATTAATCCTTATTCACATAATTAACTGAAATGACGTAAATAGTATTGAAATTCCGTAGCTCGACGTTTGACAGTTTAATTAAGCATGTACTAAGTCTGATACGAGGGTCTAACGCAAAATCAGAGTCCAATCAATCCTCTCCTCAATTATACACATTTAGAGTAAATTGGGCATTATGTCCGTCGTCATAAAATGCAAATTATTTTGCGCTTCAATGACTAAGAGGCATTCCTGTGTTTGCTTTTAAATATTTGTATTGGTAAACCCTTTTTGGTACCGCATTAAAATTCAATTTTCCCTGAAATTGTAAGGATCAGCCTAATGTGAATTATACACAGATATGCAATTAGCGTCTGCTGTCAGTATTATGCCAGGAGCATTAACAGATATATAATATCTTACATTAAATATTATGTTTTCCATCTGTTATGTGAAATATCTAATCTTTAAGGATTCTGAGCATTACTTAAGTGTAATAAATTATTTACTATTTTGTAAGTAGTAGTAAATATTTAGTATCTTGCCTGTATAATTTTATTCAAATCTGATTGGGGCAATCTTAAAGAACGACATCTACTCATGCTTTATTTAAAATTTTCTAAAGTTGAGATATACATTCAAACCTTTTGAGATTATTGTTAACTTCTAATAAATTCTAATTGAGGCAGTCCTAGTGCAGAGACACAAACGTGTGACTGTACGGGACATGTTGGGTTCGATTCCCACTCAAGGAAATGAGATATTTAATATTTTTATTTCTTCGCTCTATTGTCGAGAAAAAGCACGGCGTCAAAAAGGATAAAACAAATTTAATAACATTCGTAAAACTTTATATATCGGTGCAATACAAATCAATGTAAATAACCTTTACCCAAGCCTTTACAATAGACAAGATATATTGAAAATAAACTGAAAGCGTAACTGCAAATCTCAATAGTAACGAAATACTGTTATCTCAGCATTGGAGTGCAGCCCACCTTGCCTGCACACCGCAATTAATCAAAACGGTCAATTCACTCAACACAACGGCTTATGAAGTGGAAAATCAGACAAGTGAGAACTTTTTTTGAGCTGCAAGTTCCGAACACCTCCAAAAGTATGTAAGTTAATAACAACTTTTTAAAGGAAGGTATTTTTAAAGAAACAAGTGGAAATTTAGCGCTGTTCTTTGTAATCACAACTTCATCAGATCAGATTTATACAAAGTAAAATAAATATCCGGTACGCTTATCCTGCAATCTGCAAAAAGTAAATGAGAAACGAGAATGGCATTTCAGCAAATTGATGACCGAAATTTATATATTTCAATATTTATTATGCTTTAAAAGTTCCAAAATATAAATATAATTAGTGTGAAGAAGTAACTGAAAAACAATTGAGTAATGCATATACTTACATACATATATAAGGAAAATGCGGTACTATACTAAACTGGTCGTGCACCAGTGACTATATATTAAAGGGAACCCTAACTTGTGTTTTAATTACTTAGTATCAGAGGCCGTTCGTACCGAACACTCGGGTAAATAAAAGTACAAACTGCCACAAACAGCACCAACCCGTTTTGCGGAATGAATAGAAAATCAAACATAACTTGCTTTATGTTCACAATAAAGTCTCTAATATTTTAAATGTTTGAGGTTTTACGAGAAATGCCACCATAGCCATAGCTACCTTTAGCTTTTCTTATTTTTTTTACCTGTTAGTCAATATGTGCTTAATTCTACAGCCTTACTTAATGTTAATATTTGTAATTATAATAGAAACGATATATTATATTACCTTAATTACATAATTCAGCAAAGTTCCTTCAAAACTAAATTTCAACTGCATTAATAATATAAATTAAAAGAGCACAGTAATACAATGTAACAATTTATCAGTAGCATTAGTAGCAAACTACAACGTATTAATTAAGAATATTAGAACTTTAGATCGTCGTTTATAGTTAATTAGGGCTATTTAATAATATTCTTGGTGCCAACCATATTCATCCTTGTTATTAGAAGCTAGGGCTAGAATTATACAAGCTCCAGACTGTCCGTAGCAACTAGCAACTGTCATTGATGGTAGATGAACATCCGGACGTGACAGCTTAACGTGCCTTGCGGCGTGTCGAAGAAGTCGCGTGCACGCCAATTTGTTATATCTAACTGAAGGAAGCCTTGCACAACCATAAATGCCTAAGTTGTCACTATCAGTTTTTTAACTTCACGCTGTATCCTGCACATAGCAGGTTATACAGAAGAATACAGAAGAAACCTGGGAACCTTGTGTTAAGACACTCAGTTCCCCATTTTCCACCAGATTGTGGAAGTAAATTTCTTCGCTATTTGACTATACATACTCTCATATTCTTACCAAACAACAGCTAATTTGTAGTTGAGAAAGTTAGTGCTTTAATACTTAAGTCTCATAGGAAATATATAACAAGATATCTTATTCACTTTCTGAAGTTGTACAAACTTGTTTACCAGCTTGTGTGTCTATTTCTCCTCGAAGAAACGGCAACTTGGTGCTTAAAACATAAGAAACTTTATAGCTTTCGGATAACTTTTACTACTTACTCCTGACATTTGGAGAAACATCTCACTAAAATTTTCTCGCTAGCCATAATTACGTTGGTACATTTTATAGCGTCATATGAACACCGTTAAATAAATGAATATGAAAATTGCGTTTTTTTAAAAAGAATGATATCTTTAGTTAGTCATTTTGTTTTTTTTATTATACTGGCAATATTTATACCAAATTAAAATACATTTTTTTACGTAATTAGTTTCAAATATGAAATAATAAATATTTATTGACATGACTTGTATATTTTCACTTGTATTTTCATTAAGATGCAAACTTTTTGAGAGTTTAGGAAAATTAGGAAAGTGCTGTAATTTTATGGCTTCACTTTGCAAGACATTATTACATTCAAAATTACGAAATTTATTAGGTATATTTTAATAATCTTCGTAAATCATAGGTCCTAAAGATATTAAGTATAAACTCAAAACAAATTGTATTATTTACATAACATACATCACTGAGCCGAACCTTCTTCATCTAAATTTTACTACCAGAGAAAAAATCTGCTTCACGCTGTATCCCGCATTCAGCAGGGTATCCAGAGGGAACGTAGTGTTAAGACACTCCGTTCCTCGCTTTCCGTCGAATTTCTGAGGCATTGCGTTTTGACTGGCGGAATTCAACGCCTTAACTTTACCTTGTTACCAGAGCGAAGAAATAAAAATATTAATAAATAACAATTCATTTCCCCAAGTGGGAATCGAACCTACAACCCTCACATTTATAGTCACACGCCACGCCAGTATGCCACTGCGCCACTACGGCCTCACAATTTTAATGTTACTACAAAATCACAATTTTGTTAAAGAACTAAACGATAGAATTTCTTCATAAGCTGTTTGCTACAACATTGTACTTAAGAACGAGGTTACAAAGCTCTCCTTATTTAAGTTGCTTTAATCTCAAGAAACTAAGAAACTGTTACTCTATTCATTTAAAGATTATCTTAAAAGGCTGTTTTATTAATGAGGATAATGATTTTAGTAAAACCCTGGCTGGCAAGTGTGAAAGGCATATTGTATGTGTGGATGTTTAAAATTCAGTTCAGTCCAGTTCAGTTCTTCATGTCATGGTGTGTTAGTAATTAGAATTTTGAATGGTGTTGGGACAGGTGAACTATCAAACAATCGTCAGCATTCATATCGCCCCATTATAACCTAATTATTAGGACAAATTGAAAATTCTATTTATATGAAATGTGGATGAGGCCAATCGTGGCGCAGGCGCAAAAGCGTGTGATTGTAAACGAGTTAGGTTGTGGGTTCGATTCCTACTTGAGGAAATGAAATATTTAATATTTACATTTCTTCACTCGAGGCAAAGCACAGCGTTGAGTCTCGCCATTCAACAAGCAGTGCCTCCAGAATTCCGCGGAATATGGAGAGCGGAGTGTCTTAACACTAGGCTTCCTCTGTCTACCCTTTTATATGCGGAATAATTAAATGTAATGTCGCAAAGGAAAATCGTTAAGATTTATAACTAATAGCTTATCTAGTACACTCGAAATACAATTACTCAGTAAATATAGTATATGAAGGATTAAATCGATTAATTAGAGGGTAGATAGAGTTTGCAGAGTAAGATAATTAATTACACTTACACAATGCCACGAACGAGTGCTTACGGGGCCCGGGAGACTCGTATTCAGACATGGGTCTACGCAAAACGGTATTGAATATGTGCTGCTATTATCGTTTCTCGATCTATGAAATTTACGGGGAACCTGTGTTGTAATGTTTTTAATTATGTTGAAAATGTTAGCATTCTTGACGCTTGCTTCCTCGTATCAGATTTAGTAGACTAAAGAATCTAGTGTCAAAACATTTCATTCTCCGCTTTCTTCCCAAATTTATGATAATAATTTAAGTGGTAAAATAGATGGGTGACAGAAATTGTCACTGTGACCAGTCTGTCACCATCTGATTTCTACCACCCAACTACAGTTTACTATAAAAAAAATATCAATAATAATGAATAAACAAAGATTTAACAAAAAAATACCCCATTCAAATCCTTTAAACGGCTATAACTGTGTTATGCAAATTTTAAAATGCATTTATAGGTTTATATCATATTATTTTAAATTATTTTGAGGTTTCCGTGCGTTCAATTGGATATATAAAAGTGATCCACAGCATTACTGCAATTAATTAAAATGACTTTAAATTGAAATGTTGGTACTATAACGCGACAGTTGTGGGTTCGAACCCCACTCGACGAAGTGAAATATTTATTTACGTTTATATTTCCATTTCTTCGTTCTGATGTCGAGGCAAAGCGCGGCGTTAAGTTCTGCCACTCAACACTTAATGGCACCAGAATTCGGCAGAAAGTGAGGAACGGAGTGTCTTAATAGTAGGTTCCCTCTCTGCCTACCCTGCTGTGTGCGGGATACAGCGTGAACGTAAAAAAAAAGTTTTACGTAATTTCATAATTTTCTATAGTTTGAAGCTACTACAATTTCTAGTATCTACAACGTACTTGAACTGTTTCACCGACTACATCGACCTTTCGTAGGTATAAAACTTTTAAGTATAATGCATGCGACATTGTTGCTGCTACTATTTAGTACTGCACAAAATTGCCTCCTAAGCAAGCTTGAGTAATACTTATAATATAAAGATATAATTTTTCATAACTTGGTTAACTTCATGTTTTTTTAATATGTATAGATATAAAATAAAATTGTAACTGATCGCTGTCTGTATATGGAAAATAAGTTAAATTAATAAAATAATAATCGTATAGCTCTAGCGGGCCGCGATTATTAAAATAAATATAGGTAAGTAGTGATAAACGGAGTTTCTTAACACTAGGTTCCCTCTGCCTATTCCTGAGTACAGCAGATGCATTTGGCATATAGCGTGAAGCTGATTTGAGTAAACTTGAGCAAAAATGATATCGTGTTAATATATATAACAATTTCATTGACTACAATCTGCAGTTTCTCAAGTTTCAACTGCGACACACGTGCATTACCTTAGCAGAAGCTAAATCTCTTACAATAACGATCCACTCGTGTATCTGCCAAAAGAAAATCTCCACCACCTTCAAAATGACCCATGTCGTAAAAGCACCTTTAGCTAAATGTAGCTTCCATTATTTATTATATAGCATTTATATTTTATTTCTTTCATATTCTTGTATTCTTTTCTTCTTCACTTTCCACTAGAAAATTACAGACATTATATTGAGTGGCCTGACCAGTGTAATGAAAATAATTAATTACTCTAACATAACATAAAAACTCTTTATTTCACACCATATTAAACATATTTAACAAAAACAAGATCGGAAGAGCACACGTNCTTATCACTAAAAGTGATCTCTTCCAGGCAACCTAATCTTAGAAGAATTAATTTAAAAGACAGGGTATGGCGCATGGCTCTAAGTGGAGTTTTAACTCACAACCATCACTTGTACTCCTTTATCAACAAATTATTATAATTAAACGACTTAAAAAAAAATCAAAATGTCAATATAAATAAAGTAAACGGGTACTTTTATTTATACTCACCCCAAAAGTCCTAAGTTAAGATAATAAAATTTACGTTAGTGTTAAGGTTATGTCTCGCAAATATTTTTTTCTGCGCACGTTTCAACAAAAATTATATAAAAGTGACAAAAGGAAAAGCGCCTAAAGCAAATGGCAACGTGTTCTATCTACATCGTAGAGAAATTAGCTGGCAGCTAACCCCCGTTACCCTGTTACGTACTTAGCGAGTGAGCGCACTTATCCTGAGCCTTTTATTATTTTATAACCAAATAGCACCAGACAATGTTTTAACGCCAAATTATATTTACATAAATTATTTCCACGAATATATTTGGTTGTAGAAATATGAAATATGTGATACTGAGACGTTGTTCATTACCTTTTTGTATTCCTTTTTTTTCTGTTGTGTATTTTAAAAATATTAAATATATTAAATAATGTAATTTTTGTTAATAAAGTTAATAAACTTTGCTTATTTAATATACTTTTTGTTCGGTTCTAAAAAAAATCATCTCTTTTCTGCATAGCAGAGTAAGCAGCACCAACTTAATGTTAAGACACTTCATTTCCCACTTTCCGTTTAATTTTTGAGACGTTGGGTTTTGACTGGCGGATCTCAAGACCGATTGGTCTACCAGACAGAAATTAAAAATAATTTAAACATAATCACACCCCCGACTGGGAATCAATCCCACAGCCTTCGCGTTTACAGTCAGACGCTGTTCCACTGCGCTATCTATATTAAAATGTATAAAGCGAAAATTTTGGACATCTTTTGATAAGTAATGTTCGTCAAAGGATTTAAAAAAATTGCTACAGTTATAGTTTATTCATACTAGAAGCGCACAATGCTAATATTTTGTTGAAATAATGCATAAAAATATATTAAATTAATAATGTAATGGTAACACATACTACCATATATTTGACAATACACGTATTTGTGGTACACTGTGGTACACTGGGGATATCTGATTAATTATAGTAGTCCTGAATTCAAACAAATACGTAGTCTTTAAATTTATGACAAATGAGTTAAGCTTCGTTAAAATTATTCCCTTTGGATATATAACGTTATCTTTATTTCTAGGAGCTCTACTTTTTTATCTTTAAATGAATACTTAATTAAAGTAATGAATTCCTTTTCAAGTGATTACAAGCGACGTATTCAAACTATTAATAGCTTACAATTATATCCGGATTGTCAATTAAATCAACAGAAAGCGGCTACATCCGGGTCGGGTGGACACAATTATTCATCAGCGGTATTAAGCCTTTAATCCGACAATATTGACCGGTCTGATCGCACAGTACCTCCTTCTGTGCGTGTACATCGACCTTGTATTCAGATGAAAGATATACCTAGGTAGAATTTATGAAATATATTTAATTATTTTTTTTATTTTACTGCGGCAATAAAAGAAAAATTAGTTCGTTATGTTGTTTTGGTGTAATTGAAACGAAACGGGACAGAAAAAAATAAATATTCTGTCTTATGGGAATCCCCATACGAAAACCATGAACACCTAATGAAGAGGAAGTGAAGCAAGAAATACCTTATTATCGGCAACCTTAAATTAACCTTTCCTTCGCAAACATATGGTAAAGTTAAAAATAATATTGTAAATTCGTTATGACATAGAAAAAAGTACATAAAATAATCGTCAAAAAGACAAGTAATCCAATAATAAATGCAATATTTATTAAAGCTGCTGTTTTCCGTATAATGTTGATGTTCACGGTTATTGATTACCTATTTTTAAATCCTGTCCAGAATAGCTCCAGACTCCAGTAGATAAATAAAAGATAACCAGAGTCTGGCGCTAGAAAGGCTTTCTAGCTAATGGCCTTAAAATATTTCATTTTTAGAATTGTTTTGAACCGGAATTCCGCCAAGTGACAGTTAAACTGATGTGTTCCGCAACGAGAGCGGAGAGTGTACATTTATTAAATGTCTTAACTTAACAATGAAAACGAACTTATTTTCTCTTGATAAGTGTGTTAGATTACAAGCGCTTTCTTTAATTTTATTTGTAACCTGATTTAAGATTTATAGAATTAGATACTTGAGTGCCATATAAATTTATGTATTAAATTCAATATCTTGACTAAAAATGTAAAATTTTTGTTACTATCTTTGATGGAAATTATACTTGCCATAGTTGAGTAGCACTTTATTTTAAGGAGGTCACGTAAAATATCAAAACTAAATCTAAAATAGAAATACACATGCTCTTTTAATTTAAGCATCATTTTCTATAGAATCATAATATATATGCAAGTTTGTAATTTATTATTTAATTTTTTCTAGCCCAATAATATAATTGCCATTAATAGGTGAGAATAGTTTGAAGTTCTCTCTTCTATCCCCTGTATTAGTTTGTCTATCGATCTACCAATCACTCTGTATATTGTAATGAAATCTTTGAAAAGAAATTATAAGCTTCATACGCCAAGTTTTTTATAATTTTTATAATACATATACCTACATACATACAGTCAGTACTAAAAACAGACAAATAATATTTCACCTAGTAAATTCAACTTGTTTAAATAATTAATAAGATCAAGTGCTTCAGTATCAACGATATAAAATAATGTAATAAATTCGGTCATGGGCGGGCCAAGGCGTAGGCGAAGTGGGCCACCGCCTGCTACGGAATTAATTTAATTTGACTAAAACAATATCTTTTTATATAAATATTTTTATTTAATGTTTATTTTTGATACAATTATACATATTATTTATTTATAAGTACTTTAGTAAGATTCGCGCAATGTACAGTTGACTTATATTTTTTATATTTCTTTATATTTTCTTTATAAATTATAAATATAAAAAATATACCTACGACGAAACATGTGGGTGTTTACTGCACCTACATGTATTGTTATATTTTTTATATCTGTATAAAACCCAATTTTGCACATATTAAGTACTTTGATGTTAAATAACATTCCAGAACAAAATAACGATAGTGTACGCGAATTACACCTATAACGTCAACTATACCGTGAAATCCATACGATATTACTTAATCCAAAAATATATATAGTTCATACAAAACGACATTGTTCAAATAAGAAAATACAAATTCTAAATTCAAAATAAACGCCAACACAGTACATATAACAAAGGGAAACATTAATAGATGTAATTACATAGACAGCGGCGCGCAAACACGGCATGATTTGCAAAAGCTAATTAGGCATCGCGTCGAAATAACTGACGCTATTAAAAATTCAGCACGCGAAGTGCAGATCGCTGTCGCTGCAGTCTCGCTGCATTTAGCCTGTCGTGGCTCGTGGCCGGTCGCCGCCCGCCCCCGGCCCGCCGTCACCCGCCCTCGCCCGCCCTCGCCGTCATTCTTCAAATAGACGGCGTTCCGGATACGAGAGCTTGCATTGTCTTTATCCTATCATTTTGAACAATATTTATGTTCCTTATATTGTTTTGAGGCCAGTCGTGGTGCTGGGCTCTAGTATGTAAAGGCGAAAAGTTGTAAATTTGGAGTGTCTTAACACTATGTTCTCTCTGCTTACTCTGCTCTGCTGTGTGAAGCTTTGTTTTTTACTTATTATGACAATTCGTCAAGCATTTGGGCTTATCGAAACGTTCAATTACTATGGTTTGTTTTAAAAATTGCATCGAATAATATTGTTATTGAATATAAATCCACCGTGCTCTTGCACTATAGCTAAATTCGAAATAGCGATCCGTGAATGTGAAAATTGATTTTGACATATCATGCTTTATTCGTGCCCGCCGCCGGTGGGGGGTTATATAATGCAAAACCCATTTCTGGATTTATCCATTAACCGTCTGAGAATAAAATGACATTTGATATTTTATTTTTAAAAATGACACGATTCGTTCGTTCTGTCGTGATACTTATAGAATTTAATATCCACGATGAATATCACAGAGTTGTTTTAACTAAATACTTTTATGTGCACATTCAATATTAATATATACTAAAATAATATGTTGTTAGCTTCATTACTACATTGCTACATTTCATACATATAGTAAGCAGAGAGAACATGGCTTTTAGGACAAAAGTTTTTCCATCTAGTAGGGAAAATTAATTGATAGACTGGAACTAATATTAAATGTTACCCAAACAAGCTATAGATATACATATCTTCTACTTATATATGTTTAAAAACCCTTAGATATATATTAATACCCTGTTATTAGGATAGATTATCGAACTATTGTTTAAAGGGCCCAAATCGATTTAAATGGCGGCCAGGTTTGTAAACTTAGATAATAATTAATTACACTGTAACAATGCCTTGGTCTTTACAGGACCCCAGAGCATCGTAGTCAGACATCGACCTACACAAAGCCGTATTGTATTTAGGCAAATTTACTTTAACATCAGTGATTGGCTGTATGCATATAATAATATATTATTATTAATAATTAATTTATTAGGTATCGAAAATATATGCAATTTCAGATTTTCATACATACCTACTTATACGGAAAGGACTACTAATGTTTGAAAAAAACATTAAAATGATTCATTAATACAAGTAAAAATATTTAGCGTACTAAAGCTTAGGACAAGATCAAACACTATTATTTTAAATGCTGAGAAATAATTAATGAATATTTCTAATAATTCGAACTACTTAAGATATCGTTACAACACACAAGTAAGTTATTTTTATTATATTGAAATATATCTTTTCAGCTTCATCTGCATGGTAGTACAGAGAGAGCGTAGTGCTAAGACACTCCGCCCACTTTCCGCTGAATTCTGGAGCCATTACATGTTAAGTGGTGAAACTGAACTAAAATGAAAATATTAAATATTTCATTTCCTCGAGTTGGTTCGTCGGTTATGACAAGCGTGTATAGTCACATGCTTGTAAAGTATATCTTCAATAATATATAGATTTTAGAGTCATACAATATTAATAACTATGAAACTTTAAGACATATCAGTAACAAAGTATGTAAAAATCGAAGCAGGTTTAGTTTACGAAAATCCGAATAAATAGAGCCAATATTACCAACGGCTTTTCTGAATGCAAAAGTGCATCGTAAAGAAAAACATTGCAAGACAACCGGGTGAGTTCGAAAGTTTTCAGTCCGCTATAGAAGGCAATGCGAAAGGATGAGTTTTATATTCTTTTAGCAATACTTTAAATTAGAAATTTATCCCTATTCCAATGTAATGATATATAAAAATATAGTTTACTTTTTTTATTATAGATGCCGTCGGGGTGCATGGTTTCTACGCTCCGGTACCAAGGCAAAAGCGCAGCGTTAAGTTCCGCCACTCAACACACAATGCCTCGAAACTTCAGCAAAAAGTGGTGAAAGGCCTGTCTTAAAACTAGATACCCTCTACTTATCCTGTTGCATGCGGGATACAGCGTGAAGCTGAAAAAACTGTTTGTATAATCCACTTACAGGTTCTCACCTGTAACTTTCTTAATAAAATAAGTGAACGATACGAATTTTCCTCAATCTCCATAAATAAAAAGTAGATTAAAGAGTTTCGGCTCTCACTTGGAGATCAATCAATGCTGACGGGTTTTGAGCGTTAGTAAAATTAAAGCGGAATCAATCAATCAGTGCGAAATCTGTCACCCGATTGAGTGCTCCGGCTCCAATAACTTTACAAAAAAGTTGACATCTACTTGACTCTCTTTAAGTTTTATATTGAAATTTTATAATATTTATTTGTGATATTCAATTAAAATTTTAAGAAATAATTGAATTATTAATAAAAAAATATTAATAATAGATAGAAACGACGTAAGTACATGTACGTAATGTTATGAAAATTGTCTTTGCCTTTCTTCAATATTATTTATCCTTTCACCTGAAGTATATTTTTTTTCGTTTTTTACTAAGTAGCAGCACAAGAACTGTTTTAACTATGAGGTTCTTAATATTCCTTCTCGGTTATAAAGTAGTTTGTATAGAGTAGTTAGTTACTAAGTATCCAAATGTTAAAGGAAATTCCTCTTCTAGTATTATTTATAGTGTTAAAAAAGAAAAATCTCTACTACAAATAAAATTATGATAAACAAAATAAACAAGCGTGATTAAAAAGCATAATATTATCAGGTTTATGTGAGATAAGCCTGATATTATTATTATTTTTAATTTCCTTAAGTTTTTGATTTAAAACAAAAAAAAGTTAAAAACTCTACATTTAAATAGAATATTTTTTTAGTAGGTTCGATAAATGTGGAATAAGATTGATCACCGAAGGCTTTCTGACGGTAGCTGTCGTTATTAGTCCGCCGCAATTTATCAACGGCCGTCAAAAATTTACAGATATTAATATTTACGAAATAAAAAGAAAATGATCAAATCTAAAAGTTATATAGCATGAAAAATTTAGATATTGTAAAATATTTTTATGAATATATTAATTTTTTTTTAGTATAAAGTATAACAGATAATATTTATTACCACAATATGTTTTTGGCCATTTGGTGATGTTCATCAATTAAAAAAAACTGGAAAAACTATTTAAATAATAATTGACAGCACTCTACGCCCTTTTATTTTATTTTTTTAATTTAATTTAAATTAAACTATACTCTTGAAAATTGGTTTATAAACCTACTATATAAATAGATCTTTAAAATAATTATATAAATATTCTAAACATAAAATATCTGTAGTTTTGGAGTTAGAGCTATGTATTGGGTTTAGAAATGAACACACATTTATAAAATATTCATTAGTTTGAAATTTTGGTATTACCACCCGAAGAAAGATTTCCTGTAGGCTTTTTTGCTTGAAAACTTATATTTGGTGTAAAAACATTAAAAAAATGTTATAAAGAAACTTAAATAAGTAGTAAAATACGTGTGTGCAAAAAAAAACAATACTCACTACGATAAATTGTAAAATAAGAACAAGTGATATAACAAAAGCCAACATAATTCATCATCAACGTCGTCCAACAGACATAAATTAGAGTCAATAAAATTAACTAAAACTTGAGCATAAACTAAAAAGGCTTTTACGAATACATTATTAATTTAAACGGTTTATAAGCTGCAATTTCCACTTAAGCATATAATATATGCATAAAACATAAACATATTTAATTAATACTAAAGATAAAAGGCATAAAATACGAACGCCGATGTAAATAAAGAAGCACTCGCAGTAAATTATAATGAATAGGGGTTAATTAAAAATATATATTTAATCAAGTAGAGAGCATAGTGATGTTTCAACTTGCAATTGACAGTCTGCGGGGAAATCAGCGCATAGGCCGCGAGCGCCCGATTCAAGTCTAGGTCTCATATCATCTAGTGTTACATGCATTGCGGAAGTTTTAGTCTTTAAAATACTGTTTTTTATGGTAAAACGTTTTTTTTTTATTGAAATAGGGAAGTGTTTTTTTTTTAATATATTAAGATATATCATGATGTTACACATGTTACAATTAGTAATCTCAGTAAAAGTAATCTTCACACTACTTTTATTATCTAAATAAACAGCAAAAATAAATTTATTTTAAAGTTAAATGTTTATTTGTGTTTATTGTTCACCTTTAAACTTTTTTCACTAATATTATAAGATATTAGACTTATCAGTTTATACGTTTTTAAAAGTACATCTCTATTTTTCTATAAAAATATACTTTATGTGTAAATAATGAAGTGTTGTCACGATGTTATTTGCTACGAGACATCGCGCTCCCAGGGCGATTGTTCTAAAAGCATTGTAAAACGATACACTGGTAACCACCTGTATTTCTAATGCTTTATTATATTTTAAAGAAACTCTCGTGTTTATTTACAGTCAACATAAATTTAATGCAAAAAGCATAATTTAAAAACAATATAAAATATAAATACCTGGAGTGGTAAAATAGATAAAATATTTGTTTCTAAAGATAACATTTTATAAATGTACATTTTCCTAGCCCTACTTATTTTTTTTAATGAAGTATTTAATTTTTTCTAAGTTAGTTTAGTCTTTATTTCAAGGCTATCGTAGTGCAATGGTAAAGCCTGTGACTGTTAACGCGATGATGTTAAGTTAGTGTCCCAATCGGGGGAATGAATTACTTCCATTTCCCTGTTGAGTTGAATTCCGCTACTCACCTCTACTTCTGGCGATAAGGATATAGGAAAGATTATTTTATGCTATCATAAATTTAGTATCATTTCGGGCAATATTGAATAAGTATATCAATTACAAGAGTCATACAAAACTTGTCAACCGCGTACTCCTTTGAGTATTGTGCGGTAAAATACGGCATAAGTTTCCTGTTTCGAGTCCCAAATGTCATTAAAAGTATAAAGAAACCCCACGCGGCTTCGCCCGCTTTAACTTATTGTTATATTGTTTCCAAATTATACAAAATATTTACATAAAATGTAGCCTATGTAATTTGTTAAGTATAGGCTATATTACTGTAAAGTTTCATCTAAATCTGTTCAGTATTTTTTTGTGCGAAAGTAGAACAGACATCCATCTTCATAAACTTTCATATTTATAATATTAAGTTTTACGGGTTACTTAGTAGGATAGTAAAATAGTCACGATATCAGATTTCGTCCGTCTTAAAGGCAATTTGTTCGTTTGGTCATCAGAGATTTATATATATTACGCTAAGATAATATACAACTTGGATGACAAGATAAAATATATAAATAAATATATATTATAAACTTAATTTAATTAAACTAAATAAATATATTTCCGTAACTTTAAAAAAATATATATAGACACAACGCTTTATGTAAAAAAGAAAACTCTTATTATTTTTAATATGCTTAATATTTATTGCCTTAGCTCGTGTTGTCACTTATTTATGCGAACCGCCAACATTTAGGTGGTAAATTGAGAAGAAAAAAATTGACACAGGTCGAGTGGCGAAACCTTTTAATGGTATTCGTGACTAATTAATGTGATGATAGCGGTGCCCGTCTTTGTGAAGCACTCCAATAAAATGGCACGACATTTACTCACGTCACGTCAATTTTCACGGCTTCCTGCTCATATGAAAGTAGAACAATTTGCTTTATCTTCTTATATTTTAGCCTTATATGTTATTTATGAACGGAAGAACTGGGATATATATGTATGCTTATACTATACATATGTATATACAGAAAAATAACTAATGAACGTTTAAATCTATAGAATATTAACATATCTATACCATATCTAAAGATTGCCTATGGTATAGAGAATATCTCGATTTCCGAGCGGATGCATAGAAAGGACGGCACGTGACTCGCGTTAGAAGGAATTCGATTGCCGTCCGGGATGGACCCATCCCAAATCAATTTTAAATTAAATATTGGTTTCATATTACTATCTCATAGCTACATTCTATTTATCAATGATAAAAAAATATTATATATGAATAAGTATAGGTAAATAAATTTCAAAATAATGTTTCTATTTATTTAAATTTTAATCTCAAGAAATCATTTAATACAATATCAATATTTTTTTTATTACTTAAAATTAATTTTAGGCAGGAACATTTTATCGTACGTTTATTACTTTAATTGTAAATTGAAAAGATATTACGCTAGTGACGCAAACACCTAAACAAAAAAGCAACTAAAATTGAAATTATAATTTCACTCTTCACTTATAAAAGATTTAAAAAACATAAATTAATTTTTTAGACGACGCAAATTAGACTGTTCTCGACAACCGTGGCCGTGAATGCAAATCAGATTTGAGTAATGAAACAAGACTAATTAGAAAGCCGGAAGAAAACTGTTGAAGACATGGTTTTTCTTTGGACAATTGAAACTCTAATATTGTATTAAGAGATTTTTAATTGGGGCCATCGTATATAATGTTGTATTACGAAATTTTGAATTGCCTCTACGCCGCAGAGGCAGCATTTGACTGTAAACGCAATGGTTGTGGGTTCCTTCCTCACTCGGTGCAAAGATTTTTTTTATTTCTTTCCCAAATTTTTGGTTCCCTATTTCACAATATTTTCATAGTATTCTATTCAGATTTTCCAATCACTAAGTTAGAAAAAGTATTTAGTAACAATTTTAATAATAATATTTTGATACCTAACATACTATTGTATTATTGGACCTACATTCCGTGCGTGTGTCGAGAATGATGGAATCGCGTGTAGATTTCACTACTCTTTTTTTAGTTAAAAAATATACCACTATTACACCACACTAACTCTGCTACGTGGAAATAGTCGCAAGCTATTCGAAAGTTCTGAAAAATAATTAAAAGTGCATTAGCGTTTAAGTAAACTTCATGATAAAGTCAACTTTTATCTAACGCCGTATAAAAATTACAACCCTTAAACAAAAGTTGTTAGGCTGATATTAACTTTAAATAATTTATAAACTAGATTTAGTAAAAAAAATGTCTTATACATATTTTTATTATATTAAAACTATAACTACCTATAATAATTAATACAATAATAATTAATTAATTATTTTTGCTTGTATTCATACAAAAACATAAATGGAGGAGGTCGTATTAAAGCAGCGTCGTTATAAGTCACAGCCAAACGATAACAGAACTGGGCAAATGGTTCGGTAATCATAAAACGTACACGAGATTCCGTCACGCGACAGGAATAGTGCTTTGTTTGCTGGAAAATGAAATAAAAAGGTTATTCCGGCCATGCGGGTGGGTTATCGCTACATTTATTTGGAATTGTCGATTTCAGTGGCATGCGATATTGCAGTGGAGCGCTTAGTGAAAACAAATCGATCACTGTGTTGTATTTTTTTACTTAAAAATACTTTTTTTTAATATATGTATTATTTAGCATGATAAAGAATTTTTAAGGTAGGTTGGTTAAGAAGAAATAAAATATCGTCTATCGCCAAATGGAAATTTCGACGTAATGGCGGACGGAAGACAGTTTATTTTATTTTTTATTATTAGCTACCTCCTGAAGAAGCAAACAACTTTTACAAAGCTTTGATGTCCGTAGATATACATTTGGTAAAATATATTGTCCATTAGTTAGATATAATGCTATTGATAATAAATTTAAATGCCCTAAAAACACTTCAGACGGAATTTTGAAGATCAAGATAAAATAAATCAACTTCACGCTGTATCACGCACACAGCAGGATAAGCAGAGGGAATCTAGTGATAAGACAGTCCGTTTCCTACTTTCTGCCGAATTCTAGACGCATTGCGTGTTGAGTGGCGCCGCGCTTTGCCTGGACTCCAGAGCGAAGAAATGATAATATCTTATCTTCGATCGGATGTTGAACCCACAACCGTTAATGAGTCACAGCCTTGCACCCCTGTGCCACTACTGGCCACCAATTATAATACATACATACATACATACTCGAAATAAATTATTCGTACTCACACCTTAATACTTTAATAAAAGTAGTTAACACGAACGCGGGGAAATAGAGCGTAATTTATTTTTGTTATCAAATTATCATTCACGCAAACGATACTTGCGTCATAATATTATAATTATAGAGAATATTTTATTACTTTTACTCACGAATAATGTTAATGTCATATCATAAAAATGTAATTATACATTTATATACATTATATTCTTTATTGCACACAAAAAAAATTAGAAAAGTACAACTGAAAAGATATGTTTATTTGTTAATTTTAACTATTTTTAGAAATATTCAGTAGAGAAGTATAATTAAAAAACAAAACAATTTTTTTTCAGCTTCACGCTGTATCCCATATGTAATAGGCAAGGCAGAAAGCCTAATGATAAGACACCCCATTCCCCTCGCTTTTTTGCCGAATGCTGGGAACATTGCGTGTTGAGTGGCGGACCAAGGACACGAGGAACCACCACACTTTTGCCCTTGCACCATGACTAGCACAAAACATGTTAAAAATGTTCTTTAACGAAATAGCAGTAAGTAGATGTTTGTTTTTCATTTTTATATCACAAAAAATCTGACATTATACAACGGACGGAGCGATTTAACTTTGCACTCAGACTTTATATGATAGCAAACACACCATGTCTAACCAAATCGAAAATAAATCTATATTGGTAACAACATTTAAATGTACAGCATTAATTCACAGACGTCTATTGAACTATGACGACCTTTTTACTTTAAAAATATTAAATTTACTCTTTATTATAAAATTATCTCTAACCTTGATTTCTATTTCCATATAACTTTATACAAACAGTTGAATACTATTGGTATAAAATTATATGTCAAAAACATTTTACTAACATTAATTCATCATATGTATGATTGATTCTAAAAATATCGAATATGGGCACGTAAATGATAACTCGAGTGTAGTAGATAAAAGTTTATTTAGCTGTAGCTATACTGAATAAACCGTCATTAGTCTATTATCGATAATGGAAATCATATCTGCTCTAGATTAAACACAACTAAATATTTATATATTATACTACATAAAATACATGAATATTAATCAGTAAATTAATGTGCTTTCAGAATACATTAAGAAAAAATGGTAGAATCTAAAAATTTTACTGATATTTTCCAGTAAAGTCCAAGGCGGCATTTAACTTGAGATGAAGATGTTACAACATTTAGTAATACATTCACATTCAAATATTACATACAATAAGAACAAAAGTTCGTCGTCACTAAAAAGTATCCATGAATTAAGTTTTATTCGTTCAATATCCAACCACTCATATCCACTTAAAAAACACTTCATGTAGAACATTATTAATACATTAAAATTAATATACTTCATTAACGAAAAGTATTCAAATTCTTCTTGTTTAATGAAATATTTAGGTTTTAATTAATCATCAATCACAAGACTGATGAAACCTTTCACAGTTTGCAGTATTTTTTTTTCTTCATAAAACATAACTAGTACATATAATGTCTTGAATGAGAGCTTACAAATAAAATACAAAATGTGTTGATGATTGAAATATTACTAAAATGAATATGGGTGATTTTTAAACATAACTGGAATATAATATTACTTCCTTTACTTGCTAATTAATATTAACCGTCTGACCATTTGTATCGCAAACATTTCAATGATCCTTAGAAATACTTAAAAGACAATATATTTTATTATTGAAACTCGAACACGTGAATAATTCGTCAATCATTGTCAAGTAATATCTATACATTTAAAAGATAAGGCAAATTCATCATTTCCTGTAAAACGAACAATGGAAAAACAAAATATTCATAGTGATATTCATTTTGGAAAATCCTATTATTTTTGTAGCCATTTCTGATAACAAATATGATTACTACTGTCACAATGTGTAATAGAAATAAGAATATATATGCTAACTCCCAAGCATTTTTTAATATCATTATTAATATCATCCAAATAAATCCAAAAAGGATAAATTTCCATTTATGCTCATACAAAATACATTAAAAAAAGAAAACAAAGAAGGATTTACATTTACCATTCAATTTGTTAGACATACATACAAACATACAGACGATAGTAAATATAAACTTACAATTAATAATGAATGCAGATATATTACTTTACATGGATGTTGGTGACCAAAAGTTCATTTCCCTTAATTCTGAGGGTTTTGGACGGAAAGTGTGTGCGGGTTTAGATAATTTCGGCTGTTGACTTGAAGTTTCGTGAGATATCTCTTTAGGCTCCATTTTAGGTGCAGGCCCCAGATTTTCTACCGACTCTGCTAAAGAGCCCACTGGAAATAAATAAGAAAACTTTAGAAAATCATGTATTTAACACAAATGTAACCTATACCGCTTTTAAGTGCACCGCTTCTTAATGTTAAGACACTTCGTGCCCCATTAAGACACTTTCGTCTGTACGGAACCCTTCGTGCGTGTGAACCGTCCCAGATATAAACTCAAATCTCACTATGATAAAATTTTTATGTATACTAAATAAAAAAATATTAAATAAAAAGTAATATAAAATTTAAAAATGTTAAAAATTGTTAACATATACCTTGTAATCTATTTTCCAAAGCGTCTTCTTCAGCCAATGTCGATGTAGAAGTAGTGAGATCCTTCTTGAATCCTAGAAGTGCAGTTGTAAGCCACGATCTATTGTTTATATCTTCGACAGGCTCGAACGGAGATGTGAAATAACTAGAACAACATTTTATTTCAAGTAAAATTATTATAAAAAATGGCTTGCGTAAGAATATATTAAATTAAATATTTTTTCTGGCTTTTTGTTTTGACGGTCGTACGGTTGACCGTGGCCGTTTTGAAGTTAGGTTTTCTGAACTTTTGCGTATTGTTCATTCGGCAAGACAATTATCAAAACAAAGAGCTAACAAACTAGAAACAACTAACATCAGGGTCACGAATCGATCCTACTGTAAAGGATCTGTAATTGCCATACTTATTTAAGTTAATATACAAACATAATATTTAAGAAAGAATAAACAGTAAAAATCTTATGGTGATCCTAATTTGTCGTCGTTAACTATCGCAAAATTAATATATTTCATCCGACGTTAAAATATTTAGAATAGTAAAAAAACACGAAAAAGCAAAATGCGACTTTTTGCTACAGACGTCTCGCTAACTAATTGCCCGAGGTATTATTGTATGTATTATTAAGATTTTACTTATATGAATTTAATAGTGTTTACAATTTGACGAAAACGCTTCCCACTAATTGCCTCGACCGTTTACTGACTTCTAATAAATTAGTAGTTTAACGAATTATGCCAAAGAAGAGTCATTTACGACATTTGTCACTTGCTTTTCTACACGTGATCTTTGTCGGTTCAAAAGTTATGACTAATTTTATTGCTTAAAATTATTACAATTTTAGAGTAAACAATGTTATGATTCTCTAATAAGTTTATCTGATATTTATATCTCTTTGATATATATTCTATACTAGAGTTCCGCAGACGGCTTCGCCCGCGTATATTGCAAGTTTGATTCAGTTATTTTACTTTGGGTGATCAAATCTTTTGATTAATGAAATCATTTTTTTAATATATTACATTATGAATATTTGATATTCTAGATTTTACTTTAATAAGTGTGATTTTTTTTTCACTTTGTCAATTACTGAAAATCTAATTAAATTTCGAACCAATAAATTGGTACATTCCTAAAAAAAGATACATTCATAAGTTTCACCATAATATAAAAAACTTATTGATTAAAAGCTCTTGTTGATATTGTGAACCTAAATTATTTAATAATAATTACCTTAATTATAAAAAGGAATACTTTCAAATTCAAAATCCCCAAAACATTATTATAAATATGTTTATTACGTAACGATAAAAATGTTTATATCTAATCATCCAGACATCGCTCGTTCTACATAAATAACTTTTTTTAAATACGACAAATGATTGTCGTATTTGTCGTTTTTATATCGGAAATTGGAAGTAGTATTTTAGAAAGTTAGCATATTTTGGAAAGCAAGCTATATTTTGGAACGTAACAAAAAATATGGCTACTGTAAACGCGATAGAGATTCGATTCCCACTTCAAGAATAAATTGAAGTAATAAATTTTTTTAAATAGTAATAATAATTACCGATTGCCATTCATCCTTCTACGGCTCGTTGGACTTGACGGTGGTGAATGCACCGGTGTGGCCGGTAGACTTTTGCTTCCACGTCTGGCTAAACTCTTAGATTTAGGCTCCGGAGCTCCTTCATCAACTGGTGTCGCGACTGTGAAACCTCGTGGCGAACGAGTTTGTATCATTTGGTGTGCCACCTATAAAAATAACAACAGACACATAAATATTGCATTAAGTAGTGAAAATAGGTATATAAGCATATTGAGAGACATTTTCCAGAGTGGCCTTGACTTTAGTTTCAAACTTCTCTTTGTGTATAATTTTTTTATGCTTAATTTTCTGTTTCAAAATATTCTGGGGTCGGCACAACACTATTCTGGGGTGAGCACAACCCATCCGACTTCCAATTCCTACGCCCATGAGTAGGGCGCAATTAACCAGGTTGAATATACATTTAGAAAAGATGAGCCAAGCGGAGATGTATTCACGTGGATGTATATACATACTATGTAGTGTAGTGATAGCAACGAATCTGCTACATTATTCTAGTTATGTACTAAATACTATGAATGTCGTATTTTCTTACAAAATGCTTTTTTTTCGTATTTTAATTTACATGAAATGTTCGTTAACTTAAACAAACACAATATTTGATTAGAAAATGATAACACACCACACAAATTATTTACATACGGTTCATAAATATACAAAATTGCATTCAAAATGAATTGCATTCTAACGTACATTAATGTTACAGTTATTTAGGTGAACGTATAGGTGAGTCACTGCGCGCGCGCATTTATATGGATCAACGAGCTCGGAAGTGCCTTGAGTTACTTGCAACTACTTCTGATAAAAACAACTAACATAAAAAGCTATCGGCACTATTCTTCATGCTAAAATACATCAAGTTATAAGTGAGAAACCACATCGAAGCGTGTATATGGCATCAAGCTATAAGTAATGTTAAGAATGTGGTTCGTGTTATTCCAATCAAACTAAAATGCTAACTGTGTAATTAACCTTAATTTCCTTATTGAAGGCAGGATGAAAATTTTCGAATATCTAGAATTCATAATAAATATTGTAAATAAAATTATATAAGCAATAAAATAATAAGGATTTATTGATAATATAAATAGAGGACCGCGAAAAGCAGCGGCATCTAACTGTAACATCGGTTGTGGTCTCGATTTCTACTCGGGGGAATGAATTATGACAGAAGAAAGACAGAAAAAGACAAAAGAAAGTGCGGCGTTAAGTTCCACCACTCAATACGGAAAATCTCGATGTTTTGTCGGTGCTCGTTCGTTCGTTCGTTCGTTCGCTCGCTCGTTTCCTCTGCCAACCCTGCCATATACGGTGTATTCCGTAAAGCTAAAAATATATATAAATTGATAATAATGCACTCTTCTATGTACTAACCTTGACGACGGAGCTGCCGCACGCCGCACCCTCCCCTTTGAATCCATCATCGGTGCCCGCCGGCTTGGGTTTAACGTTGGCCGATTTAACTGAAAACAAAATATTTATAATTACAAATAATTGTTGAAGCCGTAGTGGCACAGAGGCACAAGCGTGTGACTGTAAACACGACGATTGTGGATTCGATTCCCACTCGGGGAGACGTATTATATGATAGTTTCATTTCCGCTCTGGTAACCAGACAAAGTGTGGTGTTGAGTGCCACCACTCAACACGCAATGTCTCGAGATTCGACGGAAAGTGAGGAACGGAGAGTCTTCACACTAAGTGCCCTCTGTCTGCCCTGCTATGCGCGGAATAGAGCGTGAAATTAAAAAAAATATATAATCAGACCACAAACAAACTGTGTAGGTACTACCAATCAATAGTTATTAATATAAATACGATACGAATGGAATCTGCCTACAATTACATAACATAGATCGTTACACTAATTGAAATATAAAGACGATTCACATTTTCGTGGTATTCAACAAGTAACTTAACTAAACATTGACTATGATAATATTTTTATGAATATTTTAATGGATTAAAGTACATGAAAAATTTACTGCAAGTGTGCAATTGTGTCGAAAAAGCTATTATATTAAATAGTCACGTTTTAAAATACCCACTAACAATAAACTTTGAACAATAAAGATAAATTGCATTGAAGGCATCAATAACGTATTCGCTGCCATTCCTAATAAAAGTGCAAACACTAAGGCCCGCAATTGTAAACCTTACTCAAGTCTGCGATCGATCTTGAGAGCGATTTATTAGATATTATAAATACTGGCCTAAGTAATATTTTTTTATTTATTTCATATCATTATTCATGCACAGCAAAAGCTAATATGGCAGCAGCATTATATCCTGTTTTTCGAGATAGACAAGGTTAGTATGACATTTATATACATATCTACATATATGAGAATTTAATGACACTCGTCGTTTGTAGACTTAAGTTCAATGGCCAATACATAAAAAACAAGTAATTTTGACCTATATGTTTCGATTGTTTTTTATAAAAATACACATATATAATCAAATGTCACTTAAATATTATGACCACTCGTAGAGATATAAAGAAGATATGTTATATATATTTTTTTAAATATATCCATTATATAAGTATACAGATAACTTATGACAACGTTTCCTTTATCTCTGTTAGCTACTAAAATATTATTTTAAATCTGCCGAATTTTGTATGTTAAATCTAACTGTGCAAAAGTGCTTTTATCAAAATCTTGTTACGTCAAACCACAAAACTTTGTTGTAACATTTATTTATTGGTTTCTGAACCTACATTTTCCGCACTGTCCAGTACAGTCGGGGACAGAACTTGCACTAAAATAGTGATCATCTAGTAATAACGACTCATTCAGTAACATATTATTAATATTTATAATCTTATTAATATAAATTTCGCAGTTTTCGTTTAAAAAATATAATAAACAATAAGGCAGAGATTTTTTATTAAAAGAAAATAAAGGTTTCCACTTTATTGCAGTAAAATTAAAACGGGTAAACATCTCTTCACATTCACTTTTCTTATGCAATCTTGTTTAATTATTTCGTGAAGTCAGTTTGTCGTGTTTACAACAGATATGTACCTACGACATATTATATACGATTGACCTTTATAAAGAGTTTACTTTATTTAATAAAAACACTAACATATACTATATTTGTACTTTTACTATACACATGTGTGCTTTATCAGTTATCTAATGCCACACGAAGTATCCTTCAAGAAATGGAAACATGACTTTTCCTGCATATCGCAAACTAGTTTATAATTTATATTGAAACACAAGGCACTAAAAGAACGGAAGATAAAGTAGGAGTATGTGAAACCTAAAAGGGAAATATTTCATACTTTAATAATATTCACTTAGTAAGTACTGTTGACGTAAAAACAAATAGATAGTGGTAGTAGAACCATCGTTCACCTCGTAAATTAAATTAGCATACTGTTTACTTAAGATATTTGTTTGAAATGGCTTATTTTGCCCGTGTTTACGCAGACCCTACAAACAACAATAACAAATCGGCTCTGTTTTATAATAAGGGAATTCAATAATATTTATCAACATACATACTTTAACGACTTACATAAAGATTAATAATAATTAATAATATATTAATAATAATAATATTTAAAGCGATAATTTATATAGCACAGGTGTTTTTTATAACTTTAAAATATTACTTGTCTTATACATATAAAATAAAGATCTAAATTATCAAAAGAAACTTGGTAAAAAATATATGAATTAAATCAGTTGAATAAACTTTAAAAAGTCAGCTAACAAACAAGAGAAGTTATATGACATTTTCACGAATGTTTCACGGTTTCAATAACTCTTAAATAAAAAAATATTAACAATATAATTTAATAGATTCATAACAAAGTAATTCTAAATTACTATTTAACACTAAATTGACTTATTTCTTAAAATTATATTAAATAAGAGAATTTATTATAACTTTAAGAAATTGTAAATGCAAGTACCTATAGATGAATTAAATACAAATGTACTAAAAGACAGCGCCAGTATGACTGGTCTAGATCAAAATAAACGTTTAAATAAGATTCTCACCAGCAGTATTAATAGGCGCAATGCCGTGCAAAACGTCTTGGCAGGGCTTGGTGTGTTTCGACCAATCCTTCTCTTTGATCACGTTGTATGTCGCTGACAACTCCTGTTGTTCAGTCAGGACTTTAGGAAGGTCGTTGTTGAACTTTGTTTTGCCGAATAGGACGTCCGGTTTGGGATAGCGGATGTAGAAGAACGAATCCTCTGGAGCTGGTGGTGATGAAGCGAAAGGTTCAAACTCCCTGTAAACAATAATAAGATCTTTTATTTTTTGCTATTTTTACATATTTTAAATTAAACTTTTTAACTGGATTAATCTCGTATATTTAGTATTATATAAATATTTTTTTGGAAACCCGACGTTTCGAACACTGCAGTTGTCCGTGGTCGGGGCATTCTATTCCTGTCCCCCGAAAAATCCAGTTAGTTTCATTTAATAATTGCTGAAGATAAAATATTTATTTAGCTTAGTAAGTGATTTTATACATATTATTCTAATGATTACTAGTACTGAACTATTATTATTTTCACTTTAAATAATTTCACTTCTTATTGTTGTTTTTAGTTTTGATGATATGTTTGTTGTTGTAAGTACACTACACGAGTACTTACGAGATTAAATTGTTCAGAGTACTAAACTGTGCCACAATATTCCTATTTTTCATCATTTTCACACACCGTTCGCTATTAAAACACCAATATATAATAATGTAAGTATAAATTATTACGTATTATAATTTATCAAAGATAATATTCAAAAGGTGTCAACGTTCACAAAATATAACTCTAACTAAAAGCTTTTAATGCCACCAATAACATTTTATAGCAAGTACTGTTGCTAGTAGTTTTAATCTTATCAAGATAATATGCCTTGTAAACTAAACAAAAATAACACGTGACGTCACTGTCAGCCGACCAATAGGATCGAATTGTACGCTCACTCCCCCAACAACACACGACATAACATACTCACCGACGTACAGGCGTACAGTCGTACAAGTACGATACACGGTGGGTAGTTAGAGGTCAAAAACATACGTTCACATTTTCGAAACATTATGGAATTCTTCGTAGCGGGGATAACGAGACTTGGCGCACAAATTATAGGAAATATGAAATGCCAAATTATTTATATACCTTTCAAATAGACTTATATTTGAAAGGCAGACGCGAACATATTATTGCGATATAAATAGATAAATTGGCTCTGATACAAAAATCATCCTTCGACTTTCTCGACCATTGCACGTCTTGAAAATACAACGCACAATAATTCTTGTTTTAATTATGCACATTATGCATCAAACACAAAGACTATATTTGAAAGACAGATGTAAAATGCTCTCTTTTTTAAATAGAAATCGAGGATATAATGACGCAGTGGGATAGCATCAGATTGCAAACGATAGTTGTGAGTTAGATCTCCATTCGGGGAATGAATTAATTTTATTTCCCCTTCTGCCTCTCAACGATGAGGTTTTTTAGGTTCTTTATGCCTGTGCCTACCCTTCTATATACGAGGCAGAGTGTTAATAAAAAAAATAGTCATAATACAAATTGTAAACTAACACATAAGAAGAGGAAATACCGAATTAATTATAGAACACTACGTCAAAACACAATATTGACAAATCAATTCACACAGGTGATGAGATGATAAGATAACCTGAGCATAATATTTATTTAGATAATTTTTTAAAAAGATATTTCTCTTGTATTTTCTACAAGGTTTACAGCTAAATGTTATATTATACATATATTACAGATATATCTAAAATATAGCATTTAGATACAACCTATAAAGATATAGTAAAAAGTAGTAGTTATATAATAAATGTTTGAAAATATCAATATTTTATGTAACTCTTACATTTTAAATGGCTTCTGTATACTACATAAGGCTTATATGTTTACAACATATTTTTTTTAAGATTCTTACGATAAAAAATATTATAACTTTGTAAAGAATGATAAAATGTCAACATTTCATAGCAACTGTTTTTCTAGTCATTGTTCAAACAAAATATAGACACATTTGTTAAATTTATATTCATCTTTATTATGGTTTTATAGTTTTGTTAATTTTGTATTAACTTATTGAACTATATTTAAGAATTTACATAATATGACTATACGTTTTTGATATAAAATAGGTTGCTTTTTTTAATAAAGATGAAGTAAAATATAAAACAGGAACGTTATCATTTTATGTTTTTAAATAAATATAACAATTGTATCTAAGTTCAAAACAAGCTCGGTATGTACGCACTCAGAGACAAATAATTTCAAACAAAATCTATATATGGATAAATATATTGAAAACATAATAATATTATTATGCGATGCGATGTCAATTGCTCAAGATCAAGATCGATCGACGGTGACGTCACAAGAGTATTAGTTAGATAAGGTTTCTCTAAAGTATTACATGTAAATGTAAATGCACTACAATTATTACATAAATCAATTCTTGTAATGTCAATGATTAAATAAGTTTCTTATTGAATAGTATTTAAAATAAAAGAAAGTTTTATAATGTCTGTTAGTTTTATGGTCATATCTTTAGAATAATCGATAAGTTAAATTGAGGTCGTTATGGCGTAGTGGCACAAGCGGTTGTGGGTTTGATCCCTATTCGGGTTGTATTTTCATTTCTTCGCTCTGGTACAAGGCAAAAGGTCGGCGGAGTTCCGCTATTCAACTCGCAATGCCTCGAAAAATTCGGGGGAAAGTGGATACACGGAGTGTCAGTAGGTACCCTACCATCCTATATATGGATAATACTCCTACCCTCCTATATGTGGGATACAGCGAAAGGCTGATTTTTTTTCGATTTAAGTTAAATGGATGGCATAATTTAAATTATTAATATATAATATAGTCTTCTTTATATTTTCCGAGATATCTATGCTAGTATTTCTAATATAACATTACGTGAAGTCGTGCATTGTTAGCATTGATTGCGTAAGTAATTGGCGCATTAAATAAATCTAACAGGTGACGCAGCGCAGTTAAATATTTGTTTTTATATGAAGAAAATTAGTAAAGCTCTATGTTGAAATAAATCGAGGGCCGACCAATTGCGACAACTTGTTTTGACCACACCTTCGTTTAGTAATGGCCTTGTGTAGGTCTATTTAGTATACTCGTATAGCACTACGATTTCTTTAATATCATTTATTACAAAATCTAGCATTAGTATTAAACTTTTTAATGCCTGGTCTAGAAGAAAAATAGCACCAGAAAGTATGTGTGACTATACAAAAAAAATATAAATTTAAAGATAGAAAAAGTACTACTATTATTACAACTGGTAATAAATACAATTAAGCTTAAGTTCTCCAATACTAATAAATTTCCTTTACTACAATTATTTTAACTTACACACTTTTTGTGCCATGATTTTCTTTTACTGTTGTTTTTTGTAATATAAAAATATTCACGTTTTTGAAGTGCTATTCCCACACTAAGGAAAGAAATGTACAAATTCTTATATGTTTTGTAGATAAGTAATAATATTATATACTTTGTTATACTTTTTTTACGTCACAAAATATTGAAAATGAAAAGAAATATATATATTAAAATTTTACAACAGCCAAAATGTTGATATTAAAATGAATACTTCAATATGTAAACAAGTCAATGTTATCTATCTAATTTTGCGATTACAGGCATTAACAAGTCTTATTATATATAAATATGTAGATTGGGACAATTTAAAAACATGTGAAATTATTATTGAAGGGCAGAGAGAACCTAGTTTTAAGGCACTCAATTCCCCATGCACTGCCAATTTTAATTTTTGAAATATTGCTTGTAAAGTGGTGGAATGTCCTGGAGTGGAATGAACATAATTCATTGTCATTAGTGACAATTGAAATTAAAACTGACCCATTTGTCTCACTGCACCATGACAACTCCTTAATATTTATAATAATTAAGCAACCACATGATTTACTATTGTAGTTTGTGCTACTTACTTGGTTGGTTTACTTTTCATCCAAACGGGAAGAGTAAATCCATCCTTTAATTCTGGATCACTTGATGCCATCTTGATAAAATGTCTCAAATAAATTTTGAAATTTTAAGCTTTTATAATAAACTTAATAAATACTTAATATTAATACCGTAAAACACAACAATTCTGTTACAAAACATAAAAAGATATGCTACTTAGGTGTGTTTTATCTCGAGCAAAATGATAAGAAACTGATATATGGGTGCGAACATTAATAAACTTATGTATTGTTAATAAATAAGTAAGACTATTGTAAGTTGTGGTGTTCAAGATACTCGTTGAGAAGCACTTGACTTCAAATTAAGAGATGACGGAAGCATCTGCAACAAACATTAAAAAATGTAAGGTTGATATTGATTTTTAAATACTTTCATTAATACAAATTGGATATAAATAGATTGATGGCTATAACTTATAAACAGACTTGTTAAAAGAGAAGGTTTACAGAAGAACAAATAAAGGTTCATCTTACTCTTAAGCAATTAAAAAATTATTATAAGCATAAGGGATTTGGCTCTGACTATATATATATTACTGTATAATATATATATTTTTAAGATCAAGATTAATCTTTATTCCTTTATCTGTTAAACATTTTCTTATGACATGTCCATTTATACAAAGGAAACCAAAACAAAATGCTTATAAATATATAAAGTTACCTAATGCCCCTATAAGCATTTTTGTAATATAATTATATGTAAATACTTAAATAATATATAATCTTATATAATATATAAAGATAATAATATAATTTTCTGTAAATACTTTCTAGAATAGATAACTTTTAATAAATAATTACCTGTTTATTACACTATAATTTTCTGCAATAAATTAATTCAAAAATTTTACTTTTACTATTATTATTTCAACATATATTTTTTGTATACTTATTCGTGTTTGTGTAATATATATTGCCAATAAAAATTTTATTATCTCTCATATCAAAAATTTACCTAAAAGAAACCTCTGCTGAGATAAGTAAGATAAATTTACCTTTGCCAACATTATTTTACATTTGCACTATGTATCAATCTTTCTTACTGAGTGCAATAGAGTATATACACACTAACCAATAATCATCTCTAAAAGTACTCTGGCGATTGAAACGCAATAAATAAACAATAACTAATATATTTTCAACATATAATTCTTCATTTATGTTAATAGTTCGCCATTTTCACCCATGGTGTTATTAGTTATTACACTTAAAGGCCTTGATAGATATTTGCAAATAAATTAAAGTTATTATAACCTTTTAAAAACGTAGTAATGTATATACATACACCTGTATATAATACATTGTTAGTTATATAACTGCAGTGGTGCACTCAGCGAAGTACATACGAATTATTAAGAGTTACGAACATATAATACCTAAACCTAATGCATGTGACATCATAATTATGTTCTAAACAAAAACACATGTATATTCTGTTAAATATGATAACATTAAAAAAGAAATTGAAACGATAATAAACAACAAAACTTACCATATTAAAAGCAATAAAAACACAACTAGAAAACATCTTATTATTTTAACAGTGCCTTAATAAGTACACTACGTAAAGAAATGAATACTAGAGAAATAGTAGATAAAATATAAAGAAATGAAGTCTACAAAACGGACAGATAAAAAAGTAATTGTCATTTATGTCAACATTTCTATAATCGATTTTGATTTGGGATTCCAACTATTTATAGACTCAAATATTCGTGTTAAATACTTTAAATAATAAAGTTTTATATAATTAATTGCATAGGAACAATGTAATGACAATCAATGGACAACATAAAATTTAAAATTGTTTGAATGAATCAATGAAAAAATGTATCACAAATCGAACCCTTATTAGGCCGATCGAAAATTTTATCGTTTACTTCGCGCTCTCTCTTCTACACTCGGCTCGTGGAACGTGACAATAAGTTATGATTTTGAATGCGTGCAGCCGGCGTTCTTCGATTTACAAAACGTTATCACGAATATTTTTATTATTTAATCGATATTATAGTTATTTGAATATGCGGCCTACAATCATTGTGACAGTAAGCGTAAGTTTTTGAATAGTTCACTGATCCTAGTAAAATCAAAAGTAAGCTAAATAATTTAGAATGCTCTCACGACTGATTAGAAAAAACAACGGACATTATTTTTTTTAAATATTATTTAATCGAGATCAACAAATTGATATCAATTGACAGATTGTGACAGTTCTACAATCTGGTCGTTCATGATTTGGTTGTTGTTTGGGTGGTTGAATTTTTACGATAAACAAATAACTCAATACTTAGTTTATTACCTATATAAAATAATAACAACATAAAGTTTCATATTATTCTATTGGAAAATTTGTATTTTTATTCGTCTAACAATGGCAAATGAGGAACCAACTGATCTTGACTGGGTGCAATTGCGCCGCGACATGGGCCCTGTGCATCATGTTGAAACTACCCAAGAAAAATTTATTAGAAAATTTGGTGAAAATCCTTTTGTTCCAATAGGTAAGTAGTTGTCAATTTTATATATCCTTATATATTATAGTAATTGTAACCTAAACAATATTATATAATAATTTAATAACTTATAAATTAAAATTTATTTATTTATTTATTTTAGGATGCCTTGCTACAGCTGGAGCTCTTTCTTACGGCTTATGGTGTTTTCGAACTGGGAGGACTCAATTGTCACAGCGAATGATGAGACTCAGAATTGTAGCCCAAGGATTTACAATAACAGCACTTGTTGCCGGTGTTATGATGACTGCTGGAAAATCTATAAATTAATGTTTTTCATGTTATTAAAATGAAAAAAAAAGAATGTATATAAAATAAAGCACATACTAGTAATCACATAATATATCTAATAATAAATTAATTATGTTAAAAGAAATATGTTATATATTGTTTTATTTATCATCAAGTCATCACAATCAATGATGTAGTAATTAAATGAATGACAACTAAAATCAACTGGTTGTAGATTCAATCCCCACTCAAGGAGATGAAATGTTTATTTAAATTTATTTTTCCATTTATTCACTCTGGTGTTGAGGTAAAGGATGGCGTTGAGTTCTGCCACTCAACACGCAATGCTTCCAGAATTCGGTGGAAAGTGGGGAACAGCGTGTCTTAACACTAAGTTCCCTCTGTGTGGGATACACTGTGATGTGATTTAATTAGATTTTTTAAATTTTATTTTCTTATTTTTAGTTGTCCTTAATGTTAGCCATACTTCAAAGTCATTTTATAGTTAAATGCATGTACAAAATTGCATGTATATGGTGTTCACCGTTGAGGAAATCTGTTGAATGAGGCCGTTCCTGTATGTCAGATCAGGTCATGCTTATCATATTCATGCATTGTCATCAGAACTGAACATGTGCATTTAGCTTCCCGCTGTATCCCGCACACAGCAGCGTAGGCAGAGGGAACCTAGTGTTAAGTCAATGCCTTCAGAATACGGCAGAAAGTGGGGAACAGTCTTCCACTTTCCGCCGTATTCTGGAATCTGGAGGCAGTGCTTGTTGAGTGGCGGAACTCTACAATCTACATCACTACCAAAAGTATACTATTATTATTTTTTATATAAAGAAGATATAATTCATTTAAAATATATTTATTTTAGCATATATAATAAATAAATTATTACAAAATTGAAAATACATATGGGTAAAGTGAATTTAAATATAACGGTATGAATATGATAACGTGTCGCATAAAATTTAGTGATTTTTACTTTTATATTTTATTAAACACATCTATTAAATAATACAATATGTTTATATTTATAATAAACTTTTAAAATTAAATATATACTTAGACTATCTAACTTATTAATTTATTTAGAATACAGCTAAAGCAAGTATAGAAAACCTTTTATATAACCTACTACTGATAACACAATATATTATTATTGGTCTGTGCCCTGTGGAATACTTGACATACTATTGTTTTGTTTTTAAAAGCCATAAACAAAAAATATATTGATCTGTATTGTATTTTATTTTTGTATCTTAGAATAGGAATATTTCAATAAAAAATATGATTTAGACTAACAATAAATAATTCATCTGCATTACGATGAATGGATTTGTAGCCGTTCATTGTGGTGAGTTAAATTACCTATTTGTATTTTACCTTGGTTCATTAAAACCTTACTAACATGTTAATATTTTAGGTGCGGGTTATCATAGTGATACCTTAAAAAAAGAATATCAGCGAACATGTTATTTAGCATGCCGTAAAGCATCTGAGGCTCTGTCACTAGGAGGCAATGCCGTTGATGCTGTAGAGAAAGCCATAATAGGTTTGTACTATAAGAAATAAAATTTTACTCATGTATAGTAACATATTTATTATTGATAATATTACATTCTAGAACTAGAAAACAGTCCATTAACAAATGCCGGATATGGATCAAATCTTAGCTGGGATGGATTAGTAGAATGCGATGCATCAATAATGAATGGACAAACCTTGCACTTTGGGGCATGTGGGGCCGTATCCAACGTTTGGAATCCAATAACACTAGCAAAACAGCTTTGTATGAAGCAATGTGAGAGCCTATCATTAGGGCGGGTACCACCTTGTATACTTACAGGTCAAGGTGCTAAAACTTGGGCAGAAAGAATGGGCTTGCAAGTAGTAGAAGAACACAAAATGATATCTACTCGTGCCTTCCGAAACTATAAGCACTGTAAGAGAAAATTAAAAAGATATTCAGTACAAAATGACTTAAAGTTCAGTCCATTGGACACTGTTGGGGCTTTATGTGTAGATTCAAATGGGGTTGTTGCTTCTGGCGCTAGTTCTGGGGGAGTCTCATTAAAGCATGAAGGACGAGTGGGTCAAGCAGCTTCATTTGGAAGTGGCGTTTGGGCAGTCACAAGTAGAGATAGTGTAAGACCTTCTATCGCAGCATGCACTTCTGGGTGTGGGGAACATCTCATTAGAACACAACTAGCTAAAAACTCGGCTGAAAGTCTACTAAATACATCTCCTACACTTGGCTTAGACAAATGCTTAAAAGAAAACTTTTTAGAATCACCATTCTTATGGGATATACCTGAGAGATTAGGAGGTACATTGGCCCTAACTTTTAACCCACAAATTGGAGAAGGTGAACTTCTCTGGGGTCATACAACAAAAACTATGTGTGTTGGATACATGTCTACTGAAACTGCTAAACCAAAGGTAAGCTGAAGTAAACAAAAATTAAATTAAATTATTTATGAGTATGGACTTTGTAGCACAGTAAGTCAATGTTCACTGTAAATGTAGTGCTTGTGGGCTTAATCTCCACTCGGAGGAGTGAAATGAATGTCCTTGTGCTGGAAAGGCAGTCAGAGGCTTCATAATCTTAAATTTAGGCAGGAAATGGAGACAAGAGTATTGTGACATTAGGTTCGCTGTGCTACAAAAAAAATAAGAAAAAAACATTGACATTGCTTTTTCAATTTTACAGTGTATAATTTCCCATTTGCCACCAAGAGTGGAATCTGGTCGCAAAGCTGTTGTATCAGGAGTACCATTCAAAGTGTCAATGCAGCCAGCCCCAGTATTGCAGTGGGAAATAAAGGCTGAGCTAAATCTAAATGGATCTCTTTGACATACCACGAAATATTTTGTTACTTAACATATACGGTATATATTATAAAAATTATGAATATTTTTCAGAAAATTTATTAAGTTTTAACATGAGGACCTAAAGCTCCGCTTATTGGAAGTTGTCCCAGTGCTTCCATCACTTATAAATTATAATATCTCTCCTCAGGGAACTTTCCCAGTCCTTTTCGAAGAGATGCGAAATTGAGTCCTGCTATGTTAAATTTTTTATGTTTTCTAGAAAATATTTTTCTAGTGTGGTACTGTGGAATAATAGTTTAGAAATAATAAAAATAATCATGAATAAATCAATAATTGATAATCTTAAAATTGTATTAACATTGGTATATGTACTTAATTATTTTCTTTATATTGTAAAGGTGGTCCTTTAAATATAAATAAAATATTTAAGTTGATGATTAAAAAAGAAGTTAGGTAGGTACTATATATTACATCACATACATTAAAATATCACTCTCAGTTTGATCTCTTGTAATATAAAATGTATTCAGTAAACGATATGATATTTTTCAATTATTTTCATAACTGTTTACCACAAACATTTTGTGAGTTGTTCCTTATCATATAAATGTATAGTATAATTATACAAAAAAATAAATAGTGCTAAAATACACTGACAATAAACACTGCCAATTTAATTTACAATAGTGATTATGACCTCAAATGTTCTTTAAAAAATAAGTTTAATTTTTCAAAAAT
>JAKRZM010000967.1:77433-93526 GCA_036379175.1 Heliconius cydno galanthus
AAGTAAACAAAAATTAAATTAAATTATTTATGAGTATGGACTTTGTAGCACAGTAAGTCAATGTTCACTGTAAATGTAGTGCTTGTGGGCTTAATCTCCACTCGGAGGAGTGAAATGAATGTCCTTGTGCTGGAAAGGCAGTCAGAGGCTTCATAATCTTAAATTTAGGCAGGAAATGGAGACAAGAGTATTGTGACATTAGGTTCGCTGTGCTACAAAAAAAATAAGAAAAAAACATTGACATTGCTTTTTCAATTTTACAGTGTATAATTTCCCATTTGCCACCAAGAGTGGAATCTGGTCGCAAAGCTGTTGTATCAGGAGTACCATTCAAAGTGTCAATGCAGGCAGCCCCAGTATTGCAGTGGGAAATAAAGACTGAGCCAAATCTAAATGGATCTCTTTGACATACCACTAAATATTTTGTTACTTAACATATACAGTATATATTATAAAAATTATGAATATTTTTCAGAAAATTTATTAAGTTTTAACATGAGGTCCTAAACCTCCACTTGTGGGAAGTTGTCCCAGTGTTTTCATCACTTATAAATTACAATATCTCTCCTCAGGGAACTTTCCCAGACCTTTTCGAAGAGACACAAGATTGAGTCCTGCTATGTTAAATTTTTTATGTTTTCTAGAAAATATTTTTCTAGTGTGGTAGTGTGGAATAATAATTAAAAATATTAAAAATAATCATGAATAAATCAATAATTGATAATCTTAAAATTGTATTAACATTGGTATATGTACTTAAATATTTTCTTTATATTGTAAGGACCTTTACAAGATAAATAAAATATTTTAGTTGATGATTAAAAAAGAAGTTAGGTAGGTACTATATATTATATCACATACATTAAAATATCACTCTCAGTTTGATCTCTTGTAATTTAAAATGTATTCAGTAAACAATAATATATTTTTTCAATTATTTTCATAACTGTTTACCACATACATTTTGTGAGTTGTTCCTTATCATATAAATGTATAGTATAATTATACAAAAAAATAAATAGTGCTAAAATACACTGACAATAAACACTGCCAATTTAATTTACAATAGTGATTATGACCTCAAGTGTTCTTTAAAAAATAAGTTTAATTTTTCAAAAATATGTTAAAAAAATGCATTACTTTCAATTCTATGGATATTGGATTTATTCTTCCATCCAATATAGACCTGTTTAGTTCTGGCATTGGCATCCATAATTTAGGTAATAATGTGACATTGTATCACAAAGATGGGATGGGACATCATCATTGACTTAACAGAAATAATTTCGAAATGGCGCTTTTGGTTTTGTATGGTTTTTTGATTATGGCGTTTAGATTTTGTCTATTCTACGTGTAAAATATGTAATGTGACACTAGGTAGGGGGATCCCATAAAGCTAAGACAAGGGAGTCTAAAATCATGTGACTTAATATATGGATGGCACTTAATCTTCAAAAAGCCAAATTTTAAATCACACTATGTTCTAAATTTTGTTTTTTATATTTTTTTATAACAACTATAATTTTCTGCTTTGAAGTATTATGTAATTTTCTTGAAATAAACATATTCTTACATAATAAAGCTTTAATGAATGTCCTCACATATAAGAAAGTCAAACTAAGTATATCCCGCACGGAAGAAAAAAAGTCGTCGTTCAAGACATTTCGTTGAGTGGCGGAACTTTTTGGCTTGTTACCAGAGCGAAGAAATGAAAATAATTTATTCGCACGAATGGAAATCGAACCCACAACCGTCGCATTTACAGTTAGAAGCTGTTGCCATGTCGCCCTCAATTATTTAACTAGAAGAAAATTATGATTAAATTTTATTAAAACCACGTGCTTTCTGAGATTTATCCCCATTGAAAATTCCATAAGAGGGTAACAATAAAAAACAATAAATATTTCGATGTTTTATTCGAAAGAAGTGTGCTAAGATACGTAATTCGGTGAGAGGCGATTATTAAGTACATCACAATATAATACAAAAATAAAAACGGTTTAAAAAAAATATGATCGTATCAATAATGTCATTAATTGCCTTATTATTAAAGCACCACATAGTACCTTCTCCAAACGCAGGGTGCTTACATACGTTTAACCCACGTCTTAATTACAATTTCGAAATCAAATTAGATAATAAAATTATTATTTTTTATATGAGTGTTTATTGTAAAATATGATTACGAATAAATATCAACGTATATAATGAACGAGCTTAAATTATAGTATAGTTGTATATTTTTAAAGTATACAGATTTACTAAATACATATATATATAATCAATTAAAATGAAAATCAAGTACAAATAACTAGAATTACTATTATTCAGTCTATAAAATGTTAAACAGTTTCACACAGGATAATCTTAATAACATAACTCTAAAGCAGACTTAATGGAAGTATATGATATAAATTTCATACCAGTTGACAAGTGAATTTGCATACATATTTTTTATCGTAATTAGGATAAGGATTGTTTTTTATAAGGTGACTAAATTATTAAATCGATACAAATTTATATCTATACCTATTTTTAGATACGTTTAAAAAAAACATACGTAGCGAAATTTGAACTCTCGCCTCTTGGAAACCGTCCAAGCGTTCGTTCTCATCAAGCGATACGTCGAAATTCTTATACGCTTGTTACAACTTATTTAAAGTTACGAAAGGTTTTTTTTTACTGCACGAAACAAATATGATTTTCTGAATAACTCTTACTAAAGACCTAATTATGATTAAAAAAAGTATGTACGCAAGTCGACTTATTAAGTTATTTACGCCTGTTAATATTTTGTTTATACACTAAGAAATAAGAACAAAAATTGTTTTAAGGAAGAAAAATTACAATATGTATAATAATTGCGATTGTTTGTAGCTATAATTCAGTATTACCCAACATTGAACATTTGTACTAAAATGTGATTTGACTTATACTATGAATTGAATTAATTAGTAAATTGTAGTATCTAGTTTTAATTGTGATTAAATTTGTGTACAAGTGTTATATTAAATGCATTTTGTCATTAAATATCTAAAGTAACATATTATATTTTAAAAAACATTATTCATTAAGATAAACTTGAAGGTACATCAGCAGTGATATTTTGTTTACGCAATCTACGTATTGTTTGTGAATTATAAATAATTACTTTAATATAACGAGCATAAGTTTATATTTCCTTAACATAAAAAAAATCTCATCAAAATTAATCACAAACAAAATTATACCTATATAATGTGTATACCTATATAACTAACTGTTACATATGTCAGTGAAAAAAAAAAGATATCAATATTATTAAGGTGTCACAGACCACTGGCAAGGGCTCTTTTATTATCATTTCATTTACAAATCTATATAAAAATTTTCCTTCCAATTATTTTAAAATATCAACCAATTTAAATATAAAATCACAACTAAATATAGCCTCAAACAAAAATGTCAATTTTTTATTGTTTCACGCTGTATCTCACACACAAGGGTAAGCATCGAGGTAATGTAGGGTTAAGACACTCTATTCCCCGCACACCGCCCAATTTTCGAGAATTTGCATGTTCAGATCAGAGCTTGGAAATGAAAATAATTCAATCTCCCGAGTGGAAATCGAACCCTCAAAACCAAACCCACCAATTGCGTTTGCAGTGAGAGGCGTAAGTTTTACAAATATAAAATGTCATACACTGGTGTAATATCATTTTGAAAAAATCATCATAGGTCATCATATTATACCCAGAAGTTTCTTAAATAAATGCCGATTTAATACTGGTATCATATAGTAAACACATTATAGTGTTATTTTAAAAAATGTCTAACAATATAAAAAATATCGATACAGTCACACTGTTACCACTTTCACATCAAAGTTCAAGGCATCCTTTCAGTCTATCCAATCCAGAACATTCTATAACCAACTTATTTTCTATAATATTAATATTTATAATATAAGTACATAATTATATGTATAATATGTTTGATATTTAATTATACATTAATATGTTTTAAATTGATAAAGTGTCTGTCTAAGTAAACTAATTTTGTCTAAATGTTAGAAAGGACAAAAAGGCTATTAGGCTCATCCAAATATTAAATAATGGGGCCATCCATAAATTGGGTCATATGAATTGCATGACCATTTTGACCTGCATCTGAATTTATCACATTTGTAAGATGTCTCCTACGTACACGACGTGTGAAGTCACACATTTTCAAATTTACATTCCTTTTACCCCTTTTAACATCTAACGTAATTTATGGATGGCCAAAAAGGGCTGTAATTTTTTTCACATTAAATGTTAAATAATATCTTTCAAACACATCCATATTCATACCAAATGGCGGTTTCCTTTGAATTTTCAGGCTTATCGCTTCTACTTGCTCTTTTATCCCGCATTTCCTCCCGCTCCAAGTTATCATCAACAGAGCGTGATTGTTCCGACATTGGCCTATGGTTTTCTATAGGTCTTTCGTTTTGACAGGCACCGTCACCTATCACTGTAGATATTCTATTATAAACTAAATATGTTGGATTTTCTTTAACCGGAGTACTTTGGGGTTTGTTGTTTATATTGACTTCTGGGTTGTCGTCAGCCAAGTACACGGTTCTGCGAGTACCGGCTGTTCCAAACACAGGAGATGGGGTCGATACTGTAAAAAAAGCATAGCATATAATCATCATTTCAGAGCGTTTTAGACACAAATTTCAATTGACATACAATTTCATTGATGACTTGTAAATATACATTAAAACCTTTTTAGGTTCACATATAATCCCACAATGCAAAGAAAAGTGTCAAGTTGTTCGCACTTCGTTTTTATTCTTTTACCCGAATTAGAGATATTGCGTTTTGATTAGCAAAACCCAGTACCGCGCTTTGTTTGGCTTGAGTGGGTAAATAAAAATAATTCATTTCCCTGAATGGGGATCGAATCTACAACCATTGCTTATAAGCAGACACTGTCCCGTTGTTTCTTGATGGGCACTGAATTAAATATTAAGCATTTGTACATATATATATGTACAAATGCTTAATATTTAATATATATATATATATATAAATAGATATATTGTGATAATTTAAATTGTACCTGCTGGTAAACTAGTTTCGCCTTCTATTCCTTGGAAGCTGTTTCTATGAGTGGGTGGTACAGCTTTATGTGGTCTACGTCTTAAAGAAGCTCTTATAAGGGCATCATCCCCACCCCCACTATGAATAGAGGCCGAAGATAATCTCCTAACGAAATTACCCTCATTCATTCTTATTGGGTCAAGACTATGAATCGATCCCGACATGTCTATGTCGGATTTCTTTAGCAAGCTATCGTCGAACCGTCTACTAAAACTTGAGTCACTATGTCTTGGCGATTCGACACTTGGATTAGATGATCCCTGGTCTGGATCAGAATTTTTTGACAATTTCTCCAAGTCCTGACTCCCAGGATCTGATTCACCGGACTCTGATCCTGCCAAAGTTAACTGAGACTTTGATCGATTAGCATCTTCAATCCTCTTGTTGCTCCTTGAAGGAACTTTGTTTATTAAATCGGTACCGGCTTTCCGCACTCTCTTTACAAATGATGCACCAAAACCACGTCTTTTGGTTGTACAATTATCAAGCTTTTTATAATGTTCCATAATCTTCTCTTCTAGTTTCTCTTTCTGACGGCATAAAGCGTTAACTCTGTCAGCGAACATTTTTTCTTCTTCGTGGTAATGTTGTTTGTCCTTTAATGAATGCGCTAATAATTCGTGATATTGCGTTAGTAGTTGCGAGACGTGATCCATTAAAGACCTTCTGTCAGCATCCAAACTTTTGTTCATTTGAATTAACATTTCGCAATGTTGGTTAGTTTTACTTATTTCTAACTCTAAGCTGGTGATCACTTCTGTTTTAGTATTTATTTCCCCTGATATTTCAGTGTTTCTTAATTTTAATTGTGCAACTTCACTCCTGATATTTCTATATTCCTCTTGCATATTTCTATATTCGTTTTTCAGCCTGTCACTGGCAGTGAACAAATTTCTGAAGTCTTCTTTTAGTTTGGAATGTTCAGCTCGAAGATTCGTCAGATTTCGCGATTCAATTTTTAGATTTTCTCGCTCTAATTCAAAATCAGAAACTTTTTTTTCGTATGTAGTCAATTTTTCTTTTAATTCTCTATTTTCTAGTTTTAAGTCTCTTATGGCTGCCTTTACAGGTTCTTTTTCGCTTAATAACATTTCATACTCTGTATTTAGTTGCTCATGAAGTGTTTGTAACGCGACTTGATCTCTTAAAAGATTATCTTGTTTATCTTTTAGTACTTCTAATTGTTTGACTATTTCTTCTTTTTCTGCTGCCAATTGACTGTTAGCAAGTTGTAGAGTCATTTGTTGTGAAATTAGAGAGCCATTTTGGGAATTTAATGTTGCTACATTGACCTGAAGTTTTGCATTTTCTGCTTGACTATTTTCTAGAGACGCTTGCAAAGCAGCCAAATCTGCCGTTAATTGTTCTATTTGAGGATTTGTCACATTATCATCAGTTTCTGGTTTTTCTTTATTATTACAATTACACGAAACCAATTTCAAGAAATTAGCCTTTGCAACTATTTCTGAAATTAATGTCTCGTGATCAATGTTAGTGATAATTTTTTCTAATAACTCTTCAACACTGACATCTTTAGATATAACATCGGATGTATTGATTCCCAGTTTATCCATACAATTTCTAAGCTTGTCGAAATTTACCTTTTCTAATATAAGATCTTTTTGAAGTGTTTGTATTGTTTCTGTATCTACTTTTTTATTTGATTTCAATTCTTGTGTTTTTTGTTCCAAATCTTGAAGGCGACCACTTAATGTTTGGTTGATTTCTATTTGTCTGGTTAATCTTTCGATTTCCTTATTTTTAAGTTCTATTTCTGTTGTAATAGTGTCTAGTGTTACATCTTTTTCTTCAACAGCTTCTCTTAATTTTGTCACTTCTCTTTGTAGATTGTGTGTTTCTTTTTCACTGTATGTCAGTTTTGTTTTGAGTTCTTCAGTTTGTATTATAAAGCGAGTGACTTTTTCGGCTTCAGGTTTTACAGCGTTTAACTCCTTAGTCCTGGAGTCTAGTGTCTTTTCGAGGTCGTCAGCCCGTCTTTGTATGGAATCACATAACATTTGAATCCGTTGTTTATCTTTTGTTAAAGATTCTAAATGTCTCTCGAAATCTTGCAGTTTGTTTTTTTCTGAATCTCTATCAATAGACTGTCTATCAATAAACGTTTTTTGGTTATCTAAAGAATCTTGCAATTTTCGGTTTTCTTCTAAAGCATTTTTAAAGACATCTTCTAACTCCCTATTTTGTTGTTTGAACCTGTTGCAATTTTCTTGTAATTGTTCACATTTTAGCGCCAATCGTTTCTTTTCTTTTTCTAATTCTAGTACTTTATCGCTACTTTCCAATAAGGACTGCTCCCTGAGACTATCGATAGTTGAGAGAAGTCTTTTGTTTTCTAATTCTAATTTTAATGCTCGAGCTTGAGCATTACTAGTTAATTGTTCAGATAAACTATTTTCGCCAGATTCTAAAGTATTTTCGCATTCATTGTCAGTGTCTAAATTGCTATTATTACTTTCACTTAAAACAGATCTAGTAATATATTGCAAATGGTTGTTTTCTTCAATGAGTTCTTGAATCTTTTGTTGATCTGCATCTCGTTCCTGTGACGTGAAACCAACAAAATTAATTATAAAGTTAAAATTAAAACATCTTACACAATATATCATTGTCTTTTTCAGGCTTGCGAAGGTTATACATTTGGGCAATTAAATTTGCCCAAATGCGTAATGTTCGCTGAATAAATAAAAAAGTAAAGAAGCTTAAGAAATGTAATAAATAATTTAAATACATAGTATCAAAAATCGTTTAGGCATTGCCTTAGTCTTACAGTGAATATTTAATATTTTAAAATGTATAACAATAATAATATGGAGTAAAAGAGACTAAATATCTGTAGAGTTTTATCAGTTATAAAAAAAAACCTTTAACTTACTAGAGCAATGTCATTGGCTTCCCTCTTCAACTTAATCATGGCTGCTTCCAGTGACAAGCACTGATCTGCCCTTTTTCGGGCTCTCTGCAATTGTTCCTCTAAGGCATCCCTTGTTTCCATTAAAGCTTTATTATCTTCACGTAATTCTGCCACGCGCGTTTTATAATATTCCGCGTCAGCCAAACGTTCGCGATATCGTAGAATTTCTTGTTCCAATCTGAAATTAATGAATAAGAAGAGAAGATAATGAAATACCAGAGAAAAACTATACGACACATTAATTCGAGAGTTTAAAACCTTCAGTATACTAAGATAAAGAGATGAGACGTAATCCCAAAAGAGAGATTTAATAGGATATAAAAATAAAGATACAACATAACAGTCGCTTAGTGTTGTTTAAAAAAAATGATGAGGCGCGAGTCAGTCGATAAGATAATAATAAAAAATACTACTTCTATTTAATAAGGAAAATTTTGATGTAGCTCGATCAGAAAGTATGGCGACAAGCGCTTGGACTAAAACCGTTTTAGATTTAGGAGGCGCGGGTTGGAGCTTTACTTTTTATCCTACACATAGTAGGATAGACAGAGGAAACCTGGGAACATAGTGGTGAGACATTCCGTCCCCATTAAGATACTTCCTTTCGCCACCTATCGCCAAATTCTCGAGACATTGCTTGTCGAGTGGTATAACTCAACAACGCGCTTTGCTTCGTTAAAGCAAAATGAAAACAACAAATATTTCATCCAACAATTATTCATCCTAGTGGGAATTGAACCCACAACCTGCGTTTACCTGCCCTGCACCACAAGGTTCTTACATGTTAAATGTGATATATAAAAATACCTGTCACATCTCTCTGCCTTTTCTCTTAAAGCATCAACTTCATCTCTATAGCCGGTTGCTTTCCTAGCTTCGTTAAACCATTCCTGACTGTCTGTACGTAACTTGGCCAGAACTAGTTTCGTGTGTTCGAGCTCTTCCCTGCATTCTGATAATTGTTCTGATTTTTCTTCTCTGCAAACAATTTATAATTTTTTTTTATTTCACGCCGTATCCCGCAAGGAATAAATAATGAATAACACAAATTTAAGCGTCTTTGAATGAATATCTCGTATAATACATTTTTAAAAGATTTAAAAAATTGAAAACACTTACAGTTCCTGCCTCTGTTTTCTCAATCTTGCTTTCCAGTCCGCTAGTTCCACAGCCAAATGCTGACTTTCGCCATTACTCTGATTAACACTTTGCGTAGATCTGCTTTTGCCATTTTTATTTTCCGTTTCGTGTTCACACAAGCCTTCATTAAGTACTAGAGTGGCCCAATTTTGTAGATAATGATCGCGTTCCTTCGCCAACCTTCTCATATGGTTAAACATTGTAGGTGATTGAAATAGATCTATCGCGTCTGGTGTTAATACTACAGTTTGCATGTCTGTTACCTAAACATAAAATGTTTTATGTTATAAGAGTTGTAGCCGGCGACTTCATTTGTGTGGACTATTAAATATGAAATGTCTTTTTTCCTATTCCCGTAGTAATAGAAATTTCAAGAAATCGTCTCTTAAGTTTATTTATTTATTGACCAAGAAATTTTTATGCCAAATTTTAGCTTTGGAATTGGAAGTCCTTCAGATTTTATATAGAATCACTTAGAAGCTATTGGCTTCCTATCTCCATTCTGGTCAATATTAGGGAAATAAATTATGTTTTTGTAGTAGGTTCTGTAACTTCCGAATGAATATCATTAATTAATAATTATTAATAAATGAATAAGCCTTGAATTATGAAAAAGCATGAATGAAATGGATATATAATTATATATATCAGATTAACATATGTATTCATATATAAATAATAAAAGAATATGCAGTTTAGAGGAATAACACTTCTAAAGTTTTATATAACATAAATATAATAAAACTATATCTAGAAATTTCACTTCAATAATAAAAAAAAGTATTATGTCACACTATAAATGATCCAATAAAATTTCATTTAACAGACATTTATGAGCAAAATTTCCATATTGATGATTTGATTATATCAAAATGTTTATATAACATGTTAATAATGAAAGGTGTGGTATATTGATAACAAAATCGTTTATTTAATAACTTTTTGTAATCATACACAAATCATCATAGAGTAATCAAATGCTTAGTATTCATTTACAGACATGTTTACTTATATGGACTTGTTATGAAGGGAAGTCAAGGTCTATGTAACAGATTAAGTCTGACTGTGGCATACATTGCCTAAACTGTTTCCTTTTGTGGAAAAATTAATGATTAAACCTTGAAATGAGTTCATCTTAAATATTTAACTTATAATTCAACTAAAAACGAATAACCTTTTCATGAATGCTTATATTTAATATATCATTAAGACAAAATTTGCAATTTCACTTTTTTATAGCTTTACACTTTTTTTCACATAACAGGCTGGAGGAAACTTAGTGTTACGACAATCCATTCCATACACACCATCCAATTTCCAAGACTTTGCACTTTGTGTTGAGTGAGCTCAAAGCTGTGCTTTGTCTACAAGAGCAAAGAGATATAAATAATTTAAATATTGCCCCGAATGGGGGTCAAATCCACACCTTTTCAGTCAGACATTGTCACTACTGCACCATAATGGACACATAAAATTACAAAAACTACACAGGATATACAATTTGCATATCAGTAGATAGTTACTGTTCTTATAGAGCCCCTATTGGTGATAAGACCCCTATGACTTCTGAAGATAGTGAAAGACAACAACACTTTTACACCAAAACACCTTAATAAACATAAGAATGCTAGCAATAGAATAAAATTGGAGGCTGTCATAAGCGCAGAGGCATAACATGTGAATGTAAATGCAATAGCTATGTTTTCATTTCCTCACTCTGATTACAAGAAATGTGTTAGTTCTGACCCTCAACACATTGTCTCAAAAATTTTGCAGAAAGTGAAGAATGGAGTGTCTTAACTCTTATTAATAACAGAGGGGCTGTTATATGAAGGATACAGTGTTAAGCTAAAGAAATAAATAACAATATAAACAAACCTGTTTTATACATTCCACAATATTATGCTGCAAATCGACATCCAGTTCTTTAATTCTTGTGATAAATATTTCTTTATTAGGACACTGTACTGCTGCTCCTAATAAAAGGAGACTCAAAAGTTTCATATTTTCCAATCCTTCCCTTGACTCTGGTGCTTTTCCTAAGCAAATAGACTCCGGGACAACCAATAATGTCATTCCTAATTCTTCATCATACAAAGCTTTCACATTTTTTACAATAGCGTCAAAGTTTTTGACCCTACCGAGGAGTAGGGCTTGATCTTCAAGACCAGTCAATTTGGTTATGTGAAACGAAGGTTCTGGATCAATCTGGAGGTAGATATGGTGCAAGATGTCTCCATTGAATAGAGACGAATACTCCTTGATACTTGTAGCATCGGGAAGACATGATTTTAGCTGTTGAATATTTTTTAATATTTTTATTGTATTCTCAAGATTATATAATATGTTTTTTAATAATATGTTAATACTAAAATAAGCATCTAAACCAATATTATGTAACAAAAGTACTTTTAATATTTATAAGAAAATTTTACTATTAAATTGGACTGTTGTAGTACAGTGACACAGTATGTATTATTATTATTGTTATGTGCTTGTAGCCCTGATGGTTGTGGGTTCAATTCCCATTCAGGGGAATGATTAAGTTTCATTTCCTTGTTCTAGTAACAAGATTCTACTACTCATCATGCAATATCTTGAAAATTGGATGGTGCTTAGTGAAAAGCAGCTTAACACTAGGTCCACTCAGTCTAAATTGCTATATGCAAGATACATAGTGAAACTAAAAAAAAATAATAGAAGATAAATAATAAATGTGAAAGTTTAATCTTCTTGGTATAATTTTACAAAAGGAAAACAAAAGATCAATATCTAATTAATGTAACTCAAGTCTGAGAAGATATGAAGAAAAGAGGTCAAGTTATGGTATTGTTTATAACAATGTCTCTTTTAACATTTTTTTCTTAAATTCATCTTTTGAAATTAGAAACTTAATTGACATTTTTGTATCTTAAAAAATGATCATTAACACTGTCTGGAAATAAAAATATGTAAAATAATAGGTAAAGCTTAACTATATTTTAGAATATAGAACAGTAGATACACATATATTAACAAATTATTGATAAAAAGCTTTCGTTTTCGTAGTTAAAAGCTGTGCACACAATGTAAGCGATGTTTTATGGCTATTTTAACTTAAAGGTGCACCTATAAATAACACACACATTCACATAAATGTACAATATTTTAAAGAACAATGAATTAAATAATACGATTAATTAGATGCAATACATTATGCATTAATATTTTATGCCTAATTCAGGTACTCAGGGCACGGATGGTTGATCACTCACCCACGAAACAAGAGGTCCGCTCAAGAAGTCTTCTATCTCTGTAGCAGATGCGGCCATTCTAGTCAACTCTTAAGATGAACCCACTATATTTTTTTGGTGTCGCCTGCATAACATGTTATAGAAAAAATATTTGAAATAAGTATGAATCAAAAAGTAACTAAACATCGGCAATAAAATACTAAGACCCCTCGTAGTATATGTGCAAACACCGTAACACGATTTGACAATTTGATGATATATTGACAAGAAGATGACATTAATGCAGTTAGTGTTCTTTATTTTTGGTGCAATTACATAATGAAAAACTTTAATTGCAAAACACTTACAATTAAGAAAATTAACTCGAAGAAAAATTACAATTTTTATAAATTCTTATAAAATTGTATGAAAAAATTCCTTGTCAAAATGATACCGAACGAAATATTTAAGAATATACATTTTAATTTCATACATTTGACAGTGACAGTATTTTGCAAACTGCAAATCTGCAATTGACTTTAAAAATTTTATCAAAAAAGAATGTAAATTTGCTATTTATTAATTAGTTTTAACGATGTATACATATTAATTATTATATATGACATATATCTGAAATAAATAAAAATATTAACGGTATTAAATTTGTGAACTTCTGAGAATGTTGAGAATAAACCTATTATGAGAGATATTGCGGCAATTCTTTAAAATAAACAGTTAATTAAAAACAAATAATAAAAAAACTTTTTAACGTAGAAATGTTTTAACATTTCTATCAAAATTTATTTTAGGTTCTGATTTATAATTTTGTCTGTTGTGATTTATTAACTTTTGCTTGATACAACTTAAATTGTCTACAAAAATGTTTGCAAAAACCAATAAAGTACAATTTCAAGATCTGCAACTTGATGATTACGTTCTCGAGGTATTGTTGAACTCTTAAAGCAACATTGATGAAAGTCTGTGTAACATATAATGTAGAAAAATATTACATTTTCAGAATTCAGTTCTTAAAAGTAAATTACAGAGCAAAATTGATGCCCTGTCTATAATGAGTAAAGAATTAGACAAATGTAGTATGGAACGAGATAAATATAAAATATTGGTGGAACAGTTAAAATATAAGAAAAATTTGCAAAATAAAACAAACAGTTGGGATGGCTTTACACCAACAAATATAAGTGGGAGTGAAATATTAGCAAGAACAAAAGAACATAACAACATGTTAAAAGTAGAGGTAATTTTTAAATTACTTTCAGTCTGCTATTTATATAATATTTAAATATTTCTTTGTTTCGTCCTTACACTTCATGCCAGAATAACAAGATTCTTTTTGCCTAGCCTGTTCACGTAGCAGGCTCAATAAGAATCTATAATAAAAAAGAATCTGGTGTCAAAATATTCCATACACTGCTTTCTGCCAAAATCAAGACAATATGTGTCCCTATGTCTTTCTTATTGTGGCCAAAATGAGCCAATGGATATAATAATAATTCCATATGGGGATTAAATCCACAACCATCAAGTTTACAGTCACTGACTGTTCTGCAGCACAATGTCTTTAATCTCCACTAATTTCAATGAGTGCATGATGAGTTTGATTGGTGTTAGACAGTCCATTTATTAAGGAAACTAATATTATTTCATATTAATTATTTTAATGTAATCCACTGAACCTGTGATCAGAGTTACTTCAGGCACTGAGTGTGTCATGTGACACACATAACTATGTTATTTCCTTTTCACCATGCAGATGAAGCTCCACTAGATTTAAAGAAATGAAACATTATAAAGAAATAAAAAAAAAAGTTGCATTGTAGGTGGAAACATTAAAAAGTAAACTCGAAGAAGCAAATGGTGACATCCTGGCTTTAAGAAAACAAATGCAAAAGGGACAAAGCCTTGAAGAATTGCATGGAAATAGAAAAATATGTTTAACTTCCAAAGTAGATTTTGAAGAAATGGTGCATGAGCTTGAAAAAATACAGAAAAAAGTATGACTTAATTTAAATAATTGTTTTAATATAATATATCTCCAGTATTTCGTCTTGTGCATGTTATGATATATAGAGAGTGATAAATTAATGTTAAAACATAAAATTGAAATTAATTAAATAAAATTGAATTGAATTAAATAAATATACTTTATATGTTTTTTATACAGTACCAACAGATTCAATTGGACTATAGAGCTACATTAGATGAGAAAGAAGAATTGACATCAGACCGCGATTATTACAAGAGTAAAGTACAGCGTTTGAATCATCAAATAAGTTTCATATTGTCGAATAGGGTAAAATCACAGGAAATTGACCAAACAAAACCAATTGTCGACATAGATGCGTTATTGACAGAAAATAAATATCTACATGAAAGAATTACACAGTTGCAAGTTGGAAAAGAAATTGTTAAAAGAACTTTGACAAAGTACAAGGTATAAATATTTATTAATAATTTCTAACTTTACCTTTATTACAGATATAGCATGATAGGCAAAGAGAATGTAATGTCAACATACTCTATTCTCCATTTACCATACTAAATTGAGACATTGGGTTGTCACCAAGACACCACTATTTGTCATACCAGAAAAAATATCTCTTCACAGTGTATTCCACAATTGGTAGTGTAGACAGAGGGAACCTGGGAACCTATTGTTAAGACACTCGATTCTCTACTTTCCGCCAAGTTTTTGAGGTATTGAGTAGAGGATCATGCCACGCTTTGTCTCGTCACCGGAGTAAAGAAATGAAAATATTAAACATTTCATTCCCTCTGCAGTTGCATTTACACTCGCAACATTATGGACTTGTGCCACGAAATATTCCCACGAAAATACATAATACACAAGAAAGCATCAAAAAAATATAACATATCCTAAACAAAACTTAGGAATATAATATTTGTTACATTTATATAATTTTTTTTCAGTCATTACTTGATAAAAGAAGCAAAACTGACCCATTGATCATTAAGAAAGGATTTTCTGATGTGATGACTCAGAAACAAGGTAAATATATATATTATAAAATTTTATTTTATAAAAAGTAAATTGTAAGTCTTAAATTTTTGTGAATTATTATGGGCTAGAGTCATAAGTCGTTTTTATGAGTCTAGCCCATTAAAATATGTCTAGTCTCATTAAAATATGATGTACATCTTTTAGTGTAGCACAACATTTATTATTTTACTATTAACATTACTATCAGCCAAGTCTTATGCCTATCGTCAATTTATTTAGATTGTATGTATTAAAACAGTTAAATAATAAACAACAATGCAATGTATTAATATTTTTATTAAGAAATTTACACTTTACATAAATAATTCTCAATATATTATGTTATATTGAAAAATAAATGTAACATTTTCTGACCACCCTTTTTTTTTAATTCTAGTTCGAGAGTTCTTGGATATGAACTCAAAAACTGGTTTCAAAAGGAGCTCTGCTGCAGAACTAAAATCTTTGTGTCTTGGTTTATTTGAGGCGTTAAATGACAAATCAATTGCTCTTCAACATCAGAGAAAAACTAATCAGTAAGTAAAATTATATTTATAACTAACTAGCGGCCCGCTCGCGGTTACACTCGCGTGATCTATGTTATTATTAATTTCTGTCTCCATGACTACGTCCTAGTGACGTCTATGCAAAATTTGAGACT
>JAKRZM010000967.1:94997-110400 GCA_036379175.1 Heliconius cydno galanthus
ATTTATACATATTTTAATTTTTTACAAATAAAAAAATACATTGTATATCTGATGTATCACTAAATAGTTATATATTAGTTTCTAAATAATTATTTTTTACTCTCACCTTGTGTATCTTAGTGTTACGCCGTTCCCCACAAACTCCTAATTTTGGAAACATTGCATATTGAGTACCTGAACTCTACACCCTTTATCAGAGAGAAGGGGAGAACTGAAAATAATTAATTATCCTTCCAAACGGATTCAAACACAATCATTGCATTTACATTCAGATATATTGTGCCGCTACGCCATTAATGTTTACTTTTATTTTAGGATTTTAGCGAATCGCATAACAGAGTTAGAAAAAACATTAGAGAGTTGGTGCAATGGACAAAAGTGCATTCCGATTTTTCCATCACAAATGTTGATTGAAGATGTATTGAATGATTCATCATCTGTTAAATCCGATGAATCCAAAGAAAAGTTAGATCATAACTATACAAACAAAATAACATATACCGACAGTGATGAAGAAATAAATAAGAGTAAAGAAGATCTGTTAGAAGTTAATTGTGAAAACGATGAAGTTGGAAGTTTGTCTTCGAAAATAGTTTTACCAGAAGAACTCCAAGAATTGGTTAGAGAAGCTCTCGCTGAAATGAAATCAAGTCCTTAATAATAAAATAGGTAAATTAATGTCGAGTCCGTCGTCCAGCAGTAGTAGTGGGTTCAATTCCTATTCAGGGGAATGTTTTTTAAATTAATTTCCTCGCTCTGGTAAACAAAACAAAGCGCGGCTTAGGATTCCACTATTTAAAACGCAATGTCTCTAAAATTGGGCGTTGCGCGCGAGATGTCTTGACACTAGGGTCTCTGCCTATCCTCCCTGCTACACGTGGCATGTGTTAAGGTAAAAAAGATACTTATTATAGATTATACTCACATTCCTTTTAAATATAATTTTGTTCATGAATCCATATGCCATTTTTTTTCATTTTTAAATTTCATGTTAACCATTGTATAAAATTTATTATTATCGCATTCTAGTAAAGTTACTATTTTTCATTAACTTTAGCTAATTATATTAATTTCATAATTATTTTTATTAAGTTTTATTTATAAGAAATCAGCTTTATATTTGCCAAAGATTATTGCAACTGTTCTAGTCTATTTACTTAATAAATTTATATCTATAATTAATTATAAATAAATGTTATTCTTAAAGTACAAAAAGAATATTTAATTAAATAAAACACCATGTATACATTCAGTCTTTTATTTATTAGAAAAATATAACGTTTAGCAAGACTAAAACATTTGCCGCATACATTAGGTAATTGTTGATATTTTTCTACGAAAATACATTGTTTCTTGTCTAAATCTACAAGTCATTCATCTGGGTAGTGAAAATACAATTTATGAACAATAAACACAGTTAATATATACAATTTTCATTTAATAACAAATAAGTTATTTATAATTAATTTAAATCATTCAATATATAGCTAGTATAACCTTTGGTGGTAACAATAACATTGTAAGTGCAAAAACACAGTTAACATATACCAAATATCAAGTAACCTAACTGGCCTAAAAAGTAAAAATAAAGGTTTCTTAAATGAAAGTGATATGAAAAAGAAATCGATATATCTGTGGCTGAAATGATTACTTTACAATTTTTTTTTTTCGTGTGGGGATCGAACCCACAACCAGTCGCGTTTACAGTTACACTTTGTGCCCCTACACCATGACGACGACTCTAAACATGACAATTTACATTTTTATTGAATTTACATAATACTTTTTATACATTTGATACTTTTTATACATTTTTCGACCGAGCACTGAATTCTATTATTAATATAAATAAGAAAATTATAAGAATACTCTAAAATCTATCTTTGTTAGTTATAGCAGCCCGACAAGGATTTTATGAATTATTGGACGCAGAATACTTAATTTAGACACCTACAAAGGGGCACAAAGTAACGCCAACTCTGCATATGGAATGTTATGCACTCAAACTGTACATGCCCCAGTTTGACTTGTGATCACAAACTTCATACAGTATTTGTCGGACTATTATACTATGCACAACAAATAAACATTGCAATTTTGCTTTGATGACTATCATAACAAATTACCTTAATACAAGTGTAACTATAACAACATTGTGTTGATTGAGTTAAATACAATATTATGTTAAATACAACTCATATATTATTTTAAATGCAATAAAGTGGACGAAGCTCTCAAATTTATATATTAATGATTTTATTTATTAAAAATTAATTTTAGTGTATTGCTCAATACAGTGATTGAACTCACTGAAACTTTTAAAAGATTCTTATATATTAAATTCAAATGGTAATAAACAATTAACTAAAATTAAAAATATAAATAACATAATATATTAAATTAACATAATGATATTATTACTTTCCATATTATTTTTCTCTAATTTTAAATTGTATCGTTTCTATAATTTTAAATTGTATTTAATTTCTATGTAACAGTAATTATACACATATACAAAACCGAGATAAAATTAATTACAGTAGAAACTCGACTAATTGTTGTTATTAATCATTAGGATAATCGAAAATCTGGATAATCCAACATCCAGCACAAAATTGTTATATGTCTAATAGAAGAATAAAAGCAATAGGTGCATATCAACGAAAATCAACGTTTAATAAGAAATTATTGACGTTTTCCAACATACGATTTATACACATATCTATTTACATATAAATTTTCTTAGGTTTCATTGTAGTAGGTTGTAAAATAGTTATCGCGGTTGATAGTCCGGCTAATCGCGAATTTGTATAACCGAGGGCCGGATAATCGATTTTCTACTGTAATTATATAATTTAGTATTAGACAACGAAGAGATGTATCTCATTATGAAAATGCATAAAAAAATGTTGGATATTGCATTTGCATACATGTACATGTATATTATGGTAACATTTATTACATAAAAAAAACTTCTATAAAGTTGATTGATTGATTTCTTGATATATGGCGTTTCGAGCGTGCCAGTTTCTATAAAGTTGGCACTACTACTGTCAAGGTAGACCTAATGTCAGGATGTTTGTATGACTGTACATAATATTTGCTGATATTGATTGTAAATTTTCTTTTCAATTTAAAATTTTTCATTGTAAAATTCACGCTATATCCGAACCTAGTGTTACTCCATTCTCCACTTTCCCACTTTCCGTCAGAATTAAAGACGATACATGTATGGCGGAACTCAATAACGCAGTTTATCTTGTTAGATCAGGTAAATGGAAGTAATTCAAAACCTGGAGTGGGAACCCACAACTATCGTGTTTCCAAGTGGACACGATATCTGAGGCACCATGGCCTCGCACCGCACCTTAACAATTTTTAGGAAATAATATGGTAAATTACCACTTTTTATGTCATGATTTTTATCTTAAATATATAACTATTAATATACAAAATAAATTAGAATGAAAGAGTCATTCATATATAAGACATTAACTTTAGAATTTTTTGATTTCTAATTCTTGCAAGTTATACCTGCATTATTTTTGAGTTTATTAATGTTTGGAAAATGGGGAACGGAGTGTCTTAATACTAGGTTCCTTCTGCATACCCTGTTGTGTGCAATGCTAAAAAAATGTTTGAAATTTCAAATGGCAGATAATGCTTTAAAGATTTTACTCTAAGCAAGCTAAATATAATAGTAAAATAATATACTTAGCTTTACTCTGTATCCTGCACATAGTAAGGTACACGAAGGGAACCTGAGAACCTAGTGTTAAGATACTCCGTTCCCATTAAGACCTTCCCGTTCCCCATTTTCCGCTCACGCTAGCATGGTGTAGTGGTTGACGAGCACGGCGGAGTGGTGCGAGAGCGCGGCAGCGGGCGCGCGCAAGCGGGCCGCCAGCGTGGCAGCGCCCGCCAGCCGCGCCAGCAGCGGCCTGTGGGGGCGCTCCGAGTAGCGCTCGTAGGCCTCCAGGCCCTCCTGCAGCTTGAGGATCAGACTGTCGTAGTTCTTGCGTACCACTTCTAGGATCTGTTGGTGGGAAGATTTTAGAATTAATATGGTTGTAAATAGCATTATTTTTACTTAGATATTTTGAAATAACTGTAAGATTATATATTGTAGTTAGTTTAAAGGTCTAATATGTATGCAAAAAATATATACAACAGCAGCAACAAATTTATAAGCAATAGCATATTCTGTTACACCAACTTTAACCAGTATTGGTTAGGTCAAATTCACGCTATAGTGCCAGAATATACCATATATTCTTTGTCCAATCTCACTACTAAGATATTCTTATATAAGAAACAATAAGAACAATCTCACTATTGTTCCGATCCAATCACGCATATAAGAATATTTTAATTAACAGATCGGAGTTAGAAGCCGTGACCGACATTATGGTGTGGATACACCCTTAAAATCCTTGTTGTAGTAGTATTATAAGGGTAATTTCGGGAAACGTGTAAAAAATCAAACATAAAGCTTTAAATAATTCAACGTGGCGAGGCGCGAGTTCAAATATAAAAAAACTAAAAAATAAAATATATTAAAATTTTTAAACGTTTTCTAAAATATTTTTCTATTCTTCGTGTGGAGTACTTGAAAAATTAAAAAATCCAAATAAGGCTTTAAAAAGTCTATACCTGATCCTCAGTTGGCGTAGACAGATTTTGTGAAGCGAGCCAAGCGTCTATTTTAGGAGAAAAATGTTGTATAATGGCACGAACGTTCACTAAGCAATTGGCTAAACGTAGTGCCTCTGCTTTATACTCTCCGTCGCCGGTTGAATAACGTAGAGCTGGAAGTAATAAATTATTATGTAAAACACTTATTAAAAGCACACGTATAAAAAGTATTTTTTTATATTAAAAAAATCAAAATAATATAAAACAAAGGGTCTTCAATTTTTCGAAATGCCACAACTTAACATCCAAATATGTCCAGGCTAGTAGGTGTCGAACCCACAACTACCGCGTTTATAGCCAGACGCTGACTGCGACACGTCCTTTTACATAGGTTCATGGGTTCGATTCCCACTCGAGGAAATATGTCATATCTTTATTTCCTCGCTCTTGTTGAGAGAACAAACGCAGCGTTAAGTTAAGCCACTCAACCCGCAATGCCTTCAGAATTCGCCACGCGCCACGGCGGCCTCTAATTTAGCCTATAAACAATAATATAATTAAACATACCCATATAAAATAAATTATCGAATACTTGATGCATTCTAATGAGCTCATAGTACAACTGATCGTAAGACGCAGGCGTTGGCAGGAAGGTGTCGCCGAATGTAATGAACAAATTGAATATATTTACTACCTGAAAATAAATATATATTTTTTATGTTTTCGATAAATTATTTCAATTTATTTTAGGTTTTTAAGTTCATAAAAATGATATTTTCGTTTAATATTAAATTTGATTTTTATAATACAAGTAGTAAAAAGTATATATTTGATGATTAACTTAAATTGAAGCTTTAGTAAACTTAAAAAGTACATATTATTAAAATTTATAAAAACAATGTTCAATACATATTTGTACAATGGATTGTTGCAAGTAAGCTTAAGTTAACAAGCATATTCAAAAACTTCAAATAACTTCCTTAACCCCTTTTTAATAGTGTAAGGCTGATTATTTATATTAATATTATTAACAAAGCATTTTGCCAATTTTAAAAGTTAAATACAAATGTATACCAAAAATTTTTCAAATAGAAAAGATTTACGACTCGACTGCACAAAGCAAAGGCTAATGCGTTTATTTTATTTAAGTTATTTTAAGCTTATACCTGGCATATGCCCTGCTCTCGACTAGAACATGGTGCTGATGATGATGATAATAAAGAACTTATTTATAATGAAACAATAAAAAAACAACAAACCTGCTGTGCCATAACAAATATATTAAACCTCCTCAGAAGCGTAGTCTCATTCGTAACGAGGAACTTCAACAGCGCTATAAGCGCCGCCCACAATGGCCGCCAGTCACGTGACAGTCGTACTCTACACCTCTTCTGGTAGCTCAGGAGACGTAATAGAACACCCACGCAGAGGGAATAGAGCTCTCCGGGAAATTTCTTTAGTAGGTGGCACATTATGAATTCTACTAGAAGATCTGGAAATAATAATATTTAATTGTAATAATACTTCATAAAAAAATTGTATTAAAAGAAAATATTTGCAATTTTCTAATAATTCTGTTTGATAAACAGACAAAAAAAATCAAATTATTATATTATTATTATTACTATCATATGGTAATAAAGCTAAGCCCAACATGAGAAATGGAGTGATCATCATCAGGTTCCCTCTGCTTACTTTCCTATATGCTGGGTATGGGATGTGGATAAATTAAAAAAAATTGGATCTACCGATAAGTGTCGAAGCCAGCGGTTGCGACGGTGGCTCCTCGGGAACAATCTTTCTATGACGCATTGGCAGTCTGTACAGTTGAACCTGTAATATAAAAAGTGGCAAACCTATTACCATAAAAAAAAGACATGAATGTCATATTTTAAAAGGTCTCAAATATGAGTATGGGACTTTTAAAATATTACATATATACTATTACTGACAATCTATTTATCTATTAATTAATATAAGAAAATCTTATAATCACTATTATGACTCCCTTTTTTTAAATGTAATTTACTTATGCCGTCGTGGCACAGTGGGAGGCCTCTGATTGTAAACGGGATGTAGGTCCGATTCTTACTCGGAGGAATTATTGTATTAATATTACGTTCATATCTCCGCTCTGATAGACAGAGCGCGACATTAAGTTCTGCCCCTCAATAAGTATCGTCACAAAATTGGTGTTTTATACTTTTGTGATAATCAATATAATTTACCTTAAAAGTAAGATTTTGGTCATGCATAATAGAGTTTGCAAACTGTTCCTCCACAATACACGTGAGAGTGATGAAGCACAAACTGCATTTGTTGATACTTGTTTCGGTCCGAGTGTCCGCCATTACTATTGAGCTGGCAATTGAAAAAAGAAACAACAATTAATAATACCCATAATATTCTATAACAAATAAATTTAATGGAACTTACCAATATTGGAAAAATGTGACTAGTAAGTTTGTGGGTTGATCATTGTCTAATGCTTGTATCAGCGCTAAGTTCGGAGGACTCTGAAACATTGTTTACATTATTTTAACAGAGTTAAAAAATTCTACTAAAAAAGTGGTAACAATATTTTGGAAGTAATCAAAATTACAAAATATTGTACTTTTTTATATTTTACTTACTTTCCACAAAATATCAAACTTACAAAAGTAACAGTTAGAGACCTTTCTCTACTATAATGTAACAATTTTCGATTAAAGCTTCAGAACCACTTATTTTTCTTACCAAAACCTTAATTTAGAATTGACATGTCAAATAACAATACAATCTTTTAAAATATTAGTTTAGCTTTACACATTTAATGTAAATTCCCTTTTTATTATTATTGTATTTAATTTGTTATCGTGTTTTTAAAGCCGTAGACAACACATAAGTCATATAATATACAAGCAAAAGCAGCAATATTTTTTTTTTTTTGAAAATGCAACTATAAGTGTAATATATACGATCTATAATATGGATGCTCCCATTGTTTCTCATAAGAATATTTTACGATCTAGAATATTTTACGGTCATTATAGGATTTACATTAAGACACATTTTACGTTTTAGAATATTTTAGTGTACCTGGTGCGGGGGCAGAGTCGCGGGCGGCGAGGGCGGCGCGGACGCGGCGGCCGACGACGAGTGCGCCAGTGTCGTCATGAAATTGCGGTTGAGGTGCGCCGCCGAGTACAGCGCCAGCAGCATACCCTCTTCGCCGCCGCTGGAAGTTATAATAAGTATAGCAATGGTGGATTGATTGTTGTTGTTGGATGTTTCTCGTAATTTTTTTTTATGTAAATTCCTATTGAATTTTAATTAAAATTTCAGTATCATTATCACAGTTTATAATGATTATACCTATAGAGTGCTCCCTGCTAGCAATATTGATATAAAAGTGGTTCTTGAGCAAGAAAAGGTTGGGAATCCCTGCTTTAATATGATGAAAAAAAAATCCAATTTTAATAAATAAATAATAAAATAAATACCTCACAAATATAACTATGCAAAAATAAAAGTAATAGTAAATTAAAAATATAGACATACCTATTTCTTTGTCCCCTAACAACTGGTTGTGTCTCATCACTAGTTAAAAATATACCTCCCACCATACTTGTGAGAGAGGAGAGCCAGCCTCCCCCACTAGTCTGCATTCCCCCAAAAGTTGACATTACAAAATCATTTAATCCAGCTGTTATTACTTGGCCGTAACTAAAATATAAAAAAAAAATTTTAGGGTTTTCTAACTTTTAAGGAAAAAATAACTTATAAGATCACTTTGTTGTCCATCTGTCTGTCTGCCCATCTGAAAAAGTCGTATTTCTATATTTACTTTAAAAAAGAGACGTTTGACTTTGAGATTTACGGCATTTCAACACTATGAAGGGAATCAAAATTTATAGTGTACTTGCGGTTGACGTAGAATTATAAAATTTAGAACATCCTGCATTTTCTTAGAGAGAGCAATAGATCACAGTGTCAAGACACTACTTTCTTCACTTCCCACACGAACGAAAATTGAGTGTTAAGTGGCAGAAATCAGCACCGTTTTTTTTCTAACAGGATCAGACAAACAAAGAAAAAGAAAAAGAGAGTGAATACAGCCGTTGCGATACCATCAACGCGCTGTGGCACATTTTTTATCCTAATAGATGGATAGACATTAGGCAAAATTTTAAATAACATCTCAATGATGTTTAGAAATTCCATTTAATGTTGTGCCTACAATGTATGAAATCATTAATTATGTAAACAATTTATTTTAATGTATAATCTGCTTTTTTTATATTTTAGCATTGATTTTTACATTATCTTGTATTATTCAAGTGCATATTCAATGATATTTTATAAAACAAAAAAAGATTACAGTACTTGTGTGTTTCATTTTCTGTTGCATGTTTAAATAGGTTAACAGTTGTGTAAGTGTATGTTTATCATTTGTTAGATTATGTAGTAAATTTAAATTATTTTAAAATTTTAATTACTAGTAGATAAATTTAAATTAAAAAATATTATTTTGCTAATCTTTTTTGTATAAAAAGATAAACTTATCCTGTGTAAATTATTATTTATAGATTTCTCTTATAGGTGTTATGACCTTTAAGAGAACTAAAATAAATGTTTATTTTCACATGATAACATGTGCACTATCCAAACACATGCATATTTTTTATTTTCTTTTCTTGTTACGCTTTTAAGTGAATCCAGTGTTAGCACTCTATTCCACATATCCACTCCTCCACTTCTATTTTTCAAGCCACTGTGTGAGTGGCAGAAATCAACAGCGCACTATGCCTACCCAGAGCAAAAATATATAAATATTATACTATTTGACATTTCACCTATAAAATGAAAATATGTTCCTCTGAGTGGAGATTGAACCTATAACCATTGTTATACACAGTCCTAATACACCACAATTTCATTTAAATATATAAATAAAATATTGCCAAACAACCTTACCCATTCAAGGCTAGTTCATCATCTAGGATGGATAACTTAACCACATATGGGTTAGCAGATTCTTGCTTTTTGTAATTAACTAAGAACATTAACAGAAGTACTACATCATATCCTGAAAAATAAAAGTTTCTGTATAAGTGGCCATCCATATGTGTCACATTTTAAGGTGGTATGTAACAATGGATTCTAAATTTGTGACATTACACTTCAAAATAATTATAATATATAAATATAATTCCGAAGTTACTGTTTTAATATAATAAGTTATATGTACATATGATGCACACAGTAGGAGACAAGTATGCAGGAGACTAAAGGTCGCAAAATTTGTGTGACATCCACTGATTTATAATTAATAAAGATTTTATATAAAATATGATGCTATGACGGAAAATCTTTAAAGTACTGTTAGTAACAAAATCAAATAAATAAGGACAACTGATGAGTTGAAAATTAGATGTAATTTTTTCACATATGTAACAGAGGATTGCAAAATGTTTTCAAATTTTTGGACATTATATTTTTAAAGAATATTGAAAAGAACATACCATGTTGCTGTCTTTCACTAGATGTACAAAGTAACTGTATTAAAGGTTCAAACAATGAATGTAACATTAAATGTTCAACAAGAGGATTGTCATCTATATTGTCAAATCCTGTTGCAATTATAAGAAGTAATTTCAAAACCATTGATTTTAAACTATCTGGCACATCACCTATAAAGAACAAATAAGATATAATTAAATATCACTAAATTTCATACAAAATTTAAAAAAATAATAATAATACAGTAGTTGCAAGCCTCTTTCTTTGCATTGTTCTCTATTCTAAATTTATATTTTGTTATTTTTCATTAAATCTATTTATGATTAGTCTTTATTTTTCCTTTCCTACATTGAACTCATATGTTGATGTTTATTACATTAAACATGAAAAGTAATAACAATAACATTCTATATGATACTGATATATAAAAACGAACTATGTTGTGTTGCTGATTTTGAATGTATAAAAATATGACATATTTTTATAAACTAAATTTTATAAATATATTTATAAATAAGTCTAATAAGGAGATATTAATATTTTAAATTACACATAAGTAGATACCTCAGCTAATTATTTTTTACTTAGAATTGTAATTTGAGTTTGTACAGATTTTGAATGGATTGTAAAAAGATTTCTAACAGTAATATAATAATAAACTTTACCTGATAATATTGTACTGCAATGTTCCAATAATTTTTGCATTTTTGTGTTAGCATTGTCTGATCCTAATAATATATATTTAATATTTATAGAAGAATCTTGTCCTGCTCTTTGGTACATAGTGGTTAAAATAGCACTAAATGTTTGTAACGCGTACACTAACCTGTGAATTGTTTCTTGTTGTTATTTTATTTTTCATATTTTAGCTTTAGGACCCTATTTCACATTAAAAGGTATCCAGAGATTCTGGTGTCAAGATACTCAATTTTCCACTTTTCACCTGAACTTAAAATATTATGTTGAATAATCAAACTTAATACCACACTATGTCATACCAGAGTGGGGAAATGAAAATAAATCATCCTCTCAAGTGTAAATCCACATCCAGACAACAGTGTGTTAACAGACAAATACCATGCCACAACATCACATTGGCTTTGTTGGTGTAAATTAGTGGAACTTGTAGTAAATTTTATTAAAATTTATTTAATTTATTAAATATCGTACCTGATATGATGCTCCTGTCCTAACATTTCTATACATTGTATAACCAATAAATTAATATTATCCTTTAAATTATTTAATTGTTCAACAGTCAGTTTCTGTATTTCGGCTTCCAGTTGTGGTATTTTTGGTTTTAATAAAAAAAACTCGTCCCAAAATGTGGGGTTATCACTTGTTAAATCATCTCCTTTGAAAAAAGATTCATATATTTGTACAACCTTTTCCTTTAAGTGTCTCTTAGATCCAGAACCACTTCTCTTACGGGTAGCCATTATTATTTATTAGTTTATTACGAGAGAATAAATATTTTTTATTTATGTATATATAATCCAAGTTACACGAGTAATAATATACCTAGTATACTACAAGTACTTATAATTAAGTTATGTAAAGTTATCCGGTAAGTAACTTAAACTTTATTATATATTTTTAATAATTGTAATTTTTATTTAGTTATGATACATATTAAATATAAAAGCTATTATTTTAGATTCGTATCGTATGAAAAGAATCATCAAGTACCGACTAAAGTAACGTCAAGTCGATTATCAACGTCATATGTCAAACAGTTATTTTGACAGTATTTTCAAATCTGTCAGTAAAAGTGTTGCCTACTTTAGATACAGTAATAACATACTTTATCTAAATTATAATAATGCTAACACCCACATAGTAACAATTCTAATGTAAAAAGTGAATATTGTGATTAATTAAGATGGTACAGCGTGTATCCCAACATCAGATAGATAACTAAAAAAACTTTAATTAGAGCAAATGACAATTATTCCGCATCAAACAGAAAAAAAATACGAAAATCAGTTCAGAAATCTCAGTGTATTAGGCGTACTATAAAAAAAGATATATACCAACTAAAAGATTCAGAAACTCCTACTTTTTGTAGTCGATGAAAAAGAAATAAATAATAATAGACTTAGGCCCGTATTGAGTAGTCTGTGCACATAATAATCAATCTGTGTTTTGAGCCCTTTGGGTTGGGTTAATGTATTCTGTGGTTATTACTTATATTTTTTTATAATCTATGGTGAAAACTAAAGACGAGAGTCCATCTTATCTTAATACATTTTTTATTATTGATAAATATATTATAATCTTCTCTTTTGATCAAGAAAATGAAATCTAAAAAGCGTCATCACGACAGTTCTGATGAGTCTGAAGAATCAGATGATAGTGTAAAATCAAGCAGTTCTTCAGAAAGCGAAAGTGATGATTCTTCAATATCTGAGCCCCGGCATAAGAAAAAGAGAAAACGTGCTGATTCTTCCGATTCTGATAGTAACACGGATGATCAAAAGCGCTCAAAAAAACGCAAGCATAAGAAAAAGAAAAAGAAGCACAATAAGAGAAAACGACGATCGGAATCATACGACGACATATCCGATGATGCTATTTCGATAAGTGAAGGCGAAATATCTCCTAAAAAGAAGAGAAAACATAAACATAAGCATTCTAAACGAGCTCAATCAGCTAGTGAAGGTTATTTCATAAAGGAAATTAATAATTCTTTATATAAATTATCTATCTGAATTTTTATATTTATGTTTCTTTTTTAGATGAACATTATGAAAGAGGATCAGAACGTCGGTTACACAGTGTTGTTAAAGAACACAGACCATCTTCAGAAGAAGGAAATCCACCAACCCGCACATATTATCAGTAAGTTTTACTAATTTCTTTTTATAAGCATTAGAAAATTCTGTTTAATGTATAGATAAAATTTTAGGAAGGAATATCATCGTTCGGAATCAGTAGAAGACTATGATCGTGGTAGAGAAAGCCAAAGATACTATCAAGAACCAAACAGGCGACATCAAGAACCCCCAGTTAGTTATAGCTATGAGCGACCACGAAATGAGAGGTGTGAAATTTAAAAATTGTTACTGTAACACAAATTATTATAATGTGCTTTTTACTGGACAATAAAAGCTCCTTATTCATAGATAAAAATAATGATCACATTGTCATAGTGGTACAAGTAAAAATATTTGGCATCATCTGTTTGTGCATAATTAGTAATTCAGATTTTATGTATTTGCATTGAGCGGAACATAAGAAGGCTTTACTGTTTATTTGTATTATAATTTTTTTTAAGCCATTTTTTGTTGAGTGGTGGAATTCAATACTGCACCATGTCTTATCAGAACTAGAAATTGAAAATAGTTTATACCTATTCCATTGAAAATGAAGTCCATATTAGCCCCATGCTATGCCAATGCACAACTATGACCTAAAAATTTTATTATATTTATATCACATTTAAAATAATATTTTTCTTATTTAAAGATATCCCCAGCAGGATGATAGGTATGATAGACAAAGGGATAAATATGGTGCTGGTGCCCATTACATTCATAATGAGGAAGGGCACAGTGGAAGACCAAAAGATTATGAAGATTATAAGAGGTATGAACAATTATTAAGTTTATTTCCTTTTTATTCTTCATACAGCAGGATAGGCAGCAGGAACCTAGTGTTCAAGTCCCAATCCGTCCATTCCCACTTTCCACTTAAATTTATCCCTACCCCACTACAGTGGTAATTTTGTAACTTAATTGAAATTAATTTTATATATGCATGTTTGTTTAGTTTAAATAAATTATCTATTTATCAGTTTTTCCAATTCAAGCAGGCATTCTAGATATGAAGAACATAACATGAGAGGAGAAGAACGTGTAAGACGGGAAAGGGAGATGCCATATCAACCAAGGGAAGATATTAGAGGTAAATACAATTTATATAAATAAGTAAAATTTACAAAATATAAATTAATTTTAAGTTTTTGAACTAAAATGTTGGTTGTATTTCATTCTCATACTATTGTTAGAAACTTCAATTGTTTGGAATGTTAAATCAGAACTCACAACATATTTAGATTATAATAAGATTCAATATATTTATTTATTAATTTAGGCTTTTCAACAGAAGAAACATTACAACATGGCCAAATTACATCAATCTATTTATAAGCTAAATGTTTTTCCAATTAAAGACAATCACAGCATGTATCTACTAATAAAATTACTATTGGTATTAATAGGATATAGATTAAAAAGAATAAAATTGATTAAAGTAATATAAAAGTCAAATAATTGAATGTCTTCATATAATAGATAAAAAATGTCATTATTTAAAGAAAACTTTTGCTGCCGGTCTGCGTCTTAAATTTGCTTATTTTGTTTTTAAAAATTGTATATGTGTCATGAGCGATGTCCAAGTCGCAAATTACCTTGGCCAACTCACTGTATGTACTTGAAGCCTCGCTACCAGAGAATTCTTTCCTAAATCGCTTTTGTAACATTTGGTGGTTAATAAGGGTCTCTGATAGTGTGGTGTCATTGATATGATGACATTTATTTTAAAAATGTTGACAAACACTAACATAAATCATTATATTCAAATGTTTTGGTTATTACTGCGAATGTTTGCTCACTATTCATGTTAATTATTCTTTGTAGTGGAGAATAAAGATTATAATATATTTTTAAGTAGTAGTTATATTGTGTGCAGTCTTAAAATTAAATTTTGAGCAGTTCAGTAATAATATTTAAATTAGATAAATTAACTTGCTAGCGACTTTAAAATGTTACTTTGTTTTATTAATGATTAAAAAGGAAGCAAGTAGAAATGTAAATTCTAAAAGTAATTTACAATTTTTAGGTAACAACAGATTTAATCGGTATGAGGATAGGGCCCCCAAGCGCAGAGAGATTGAAGAAGTGAGGGAGTATCGTGAAAGGTATTTTATATTTACAGTTAAAGAAATTATTTTTTAAATATAATTTTACAATTTATGAAATAAGAATACAAATTTAACTTAAGTATAGCTTAATTATTATATTTCATTTCCTCGAGTGGGAATCAACCTACAACCTGTTACGTTTACGATTGTGCCCGCAATGGCCTTGGCTCATTACGCTGGCGCCATTACATAGTTGCTTATTAGCAACTATGATTTTTACTAAATAAAAAGATATTTCTTCCATTTACCCATAGACACCCATTAATCCGTCAATCGTGTTACACCTGTGTGTATATATATATATATATATATATATATATATATATATATATACAGGGTGTC
>JAKRZM010000967.1:110527-128637 GCA_036379175.1 Heliconius cydno galanthus
TGATTACATTACAGAAAAAAAAATGAAGAAAGAGTAATATTTGTAGTCCTGGGACTTGAAAAACCATCACAGGGTGTCGGTTTTTCCGATATTTTTTAAAATCAATATAATATGAAAAATACATGACAAAGATTTTTTAAAATATTTTTCTCATAACTGTCACGACTTGGTCTATCACCTGGTTTCGTTTTATCGTTGACTCCTGGGACACCCTGTATATATATATAATTTTTTATATTTCAGCTTCACGCTGTACCCGCATTCAGCAGGGTAGGCAGAGAGAACCTAGAGTTATGACACTTCATTCCCCAATTTTTATATTTGATTGTTTTCAATAGATAAGCTTTGAATTTTATTTATAGACGTCCTCCGGAACCTGATCGATATCGAGACAAGAATTACGAGAAGAGAGAAAGATTTTCGCCAGAAAGGTATGTCCAAACAAAACACTTTAAATACATTAAAATGCAGTCGACGAGTCGTGGCCACCCTGAAATTAAGCTTTCTGAACTTTTGCACATTGTTGACTCGGGAAGTAAGTAATCAAAAGTGAGGAAAATCCTAAGATGAAATCTGCACAGCCATCTATAGCTAACTTCAGGGCGGCTATCATTCATTGTCCGTACTTTACATTAGTTAAGTCACTGTTAAATAAACACAAGTAGGGCTTAATAAGAGTTTTTTTTAATATTAACAAAAGTTTTGTGCATGCGTCGAGGGTTAGCGTTAAATGAATCTATTTGTTTTTACAGTGACATCTCTACAGACAATTATAATGAGTTTGGTCAGAACATGTTGCAGTTGCAAAGACATTTTAATGTTTTCAACTTAAACGCTAATAATTACTCTAGGCACGTGTGAAACGATTGAAATATGTAGTTTATTATTTTACACATTTATTTTGGAAAGATCTATCCATCTATATAAATGGAGGCAGATTATTTTCATATTATTTGATAATTTAAAATTTGTCAAAGCGTGTCCTATAGAGGAGTATAAGCGGAATACAATTGTTTATTGATATTGTTCTGGAATTTTCTGGATTCGACTGGATAACTTATTTTGGAATATAAGGAAGGATATGCATTTAATTTTTGTAATAGAAGGATTTTGTTTTAAAAGGATATGCATTTCAGTATATATATGGATTTGTAATAAAAGGATATGCATTTCAGTTTGGTTTCACTTTTGATTTGGAAAATGAAGAATCAGGTCAGTAGGTGAATAAATAATATGATATTAGGATGAGATGAATCTTCTTGGGATTGATTAAGAAAGAGAGATGAATATAAATCTTTATTAAATAAAATTAAAAAATTGGTACAGAGATTGTAGAATAATACAATATAGTGTTCTAAAATGAAAGATAACTCAAATAAGTTAGCAAGATGTGGAAGACATTTACTGTTGCTTCTATTATTTTAGTATACAAGGAATATATAAATGAAAAATATACAAAAAAGTTAAGAAATGTACAATGCATACATCAAAGAGATGATTAATGAAGTAAAGGATGATATATTATATCTTACATGAATATCTATGGATATATGGTAATAGAAGTCAATTACCATTACTCATTATGAAATCAGAATAATCTTATTGGAGTAATAATAAAGATTCTACAAGACAAGATATAAAAAAAATAAACATTTTATCAACTGACCTCCACTTGGATGAAAGATTATTTTATAAAATATACTAAATATATATATTATATTTAACAACTTTTATATAACATATTATAAAGCAATCTTATATTTATAAACTATTATTAATGATAATTCATACAGAAAAGTAACATATAGGTTACTGAATAGAATATAATTATTGGTCCTTGTACACAATTTATATGAATTATTCTGATTATTCTATCAGTATTTCTGTGTTATAAATGTTCGTCGTTAATAATAAGTGTAATTACATTTAATATGAATATTATAACTGAGATATCCACGATCGGATGAAAATCAGTAGGTATTTCCTGTTTCTACATATCTATGAAGGTATACAATATGGTAAGTTTCCAAGGAGTGTCAAATAACTGCATATACATCGTGTTGGGATGTTTTTGATGTTTAAACATTATTAGTAAATGCATATTTTACTTTTTTTTGTACCACCTTATTGTTGTATATTAATATTTTAATAAAAAAACCAATATTTTTATGGATAAGGAAAATTATATCTTATATATAAAAAAAAATAATGTCCTATATGGTGTTTTTTTCTTTTACGTCCAAAACAATTATAGTATGAAAACAAATTACCACTATAGCTTTGAAACACGAAATATTGAATTACACGTGTACGTTTATTTTCGTTATGTGATTTTTGCTTTATAATTTTTATATTATAAAATAGATTGTATATAATAAAGGAACTGATTTTATCTTATATCAATTTCAGAGTTCGTGATGTGCGCCGAGAGAGACCTGTTAGGCAAGAAAAACCTGTTCGCAGGTAAAATTATGATACTGTGAAACCTGGTTAATTGGGTCTCAAGTAGAGTTGCTAAAAATCTAAAATTGCACTGTGTAAAGCCGGACATAACTAATTTTTACTCAATAATGAAAAAAATGTCAAAAACAATAATGCAAAAGTAGTTTATTTGTGTAAAATAACTTCCAAACTGCTGTTTTAACTTAATGTTTTGATTTCTGGTTGCAAATATATGACATCACACTAGGTAAGGGTATGAGACCATCTGTAACAGTTATTACAAATATGTGGATGGCCCCTTACTGTAAAGTTAGAGAAATAAATATTAAAGAAGTCTCGCCAAACAAAATATGTAAAAAAGTCATTACAACATTATTGTCTATTTAACAGACAACCGTCGCTGTCCAAAAGTCCAGAGGTGCACTATAGAGAGAAGGAGGCGCGGCCTCGTGACCGGCGACCGGAGGACAAGAGGGTGAGGCCCGACGACAGACGGGACAGGCCACGGGAGAGGAAGTCAAGGTTATACATTTCTTTATTAAATTGAAAACTCACAATGTTCAAGTGCTACGAAGACCTCTACCTTCATTGAAATTTTTATAGGAGAGAGTTGTCTGCTAGATTTTTTGTTTTTTTGCCAGATTTGACAATGAGAACGATAAGAAGGAATATAGCTGGGGCAAGACAGAAGTAAAAAAGGAAGGTGAGAACGAAGGTGAAAAAGAAAAACCCAATTTTGGTCTCTCTGGCAAGTTGACAGCTGACGCCAATACCGTTAACGGTGTTGTCATCAAGTATACGGAACCTGACGATGCTAAACAACCTAAGCGTAGGTGGAGGTAAGATAAAATGCTAGGAATATGTATATGGTAATATTATAAATCCAAAAAGTGTCTTTGGTTGAATGTGCGTATCTCAGCAACCATTGGTTTGAATGTAAAAAAAATATTTTTTTGTTGCCAGTTACTGTGGAAGATTAAACAAATTTTAAATTAAACTTTTAAAACCGGATTATAGTTAGTACAAGCGACCTGCTCGTGATTTCGTTCGCTAGAACTCCGCAATATATTTAAAAAAGACAATATCCATACATTTAAAACTAAACTTTCAGCCAATTCAATAATTAAATGAATTTGTAGCAATTTTGTTCTCTACACACCAAATACTTTATATTAAATAATGATATATACAGGATGACATTGTCGTTTAAATGAAATCTAACCTACTCTATAAAAGTCTAATATAATTCAGAAAAAAATTAATTCCTAAAAACGAAAACGTTATTTTTTTAAACAAAATTAATAATAAAATTGTTGTTTTAAAATAAAACGTCATTTGTAAAGGATAACATAAACACGCATACACTTATCTGTCAAAGCGGCAACGTCGCACACGTATGTGTGCGTCACACGAAATACAGGTATGGATAAATATCGAGAAATGTAAAAAAAATCCTACATCCAAACTGTTGAGGTACCTTGATTAATTTCTTTAGTTCGGGTTTGAAATATTTTACCCTATATGCATTTTCAGTTAAAGGAGCGCTGTCTCTTCTACCCTGTATATGTATTATTTATGAACCAATTTAAAAACAAAAATGCAACTCAAATTGATAACGAAACGAATACTTTTTCGATAATAAGTGCTTGAGCACAAACAGTACGATGTTAAATTCCGTTATTCAACATGCCACTGAGTGTCTTAAGTTCGGACAGAAAATGGAGGATGGAGTATTTTATACTTGATTCTCTATGTCCTGTTATAGAGAAAATATGTGAAGCTAAAAAGAAAAAAAGTCTTTTCTATTAATGCTTAATTTTATATTCATATTAATTAAGCTACATTTTCAGATTCTATCCGTTCAAAGGCGACAAAGCGCTACCAATACTCTACATCCACCGACAGTCGTGTTTCCTGATCGGTCGCGACAAGAAGGTGGTTGACATAGCGCTCGAACACCCATCCATCAGCAAGCAGCACTCGGCGTTGCAGTACCGCGCCACGCCCTTTACTCGCGCCGACGGCTCGCAGGGACGACGTGTTCGTCCTTATATTATTGATTTGGGTACTATACTGTACTATATTGTATTTTTATTTTTATTATTTCATACACAGTCCTCTTTAGAAGTTAATGTCTAAGTGCTTCTCTGCCTACCCTACTATGAGTGGGATATATAGTCCAGAATTATTATATAACATATATGATTTATATCACTCATAACTTTATTACAGAATCGGCAAACGGAACATTTGTCAACAACAAAAAGTTGGAACCGCGTCGCTATGTAGAGTTATTGGAACGAGATGTTGTCAAATTTGGTTTTTCTCAAAGAGAATACGTGTTATTGCATGAGAACAGCAAGGACGACGCTCAGGACGATGACCAAGAACTAGTCACTGGGGTCACCACAACTGAACAGATGAAGTTGGAGAAACAAGCTAAGGAAGCTGCTGCCGCTGATGGGGATTAAGGTAAATGAATATAATAATACAGTATACAGTATATAATAAACAGTATACAGTATATAATAAACAGTATACAGTATATAATAAAAGTGGGACCTGGATAAGAGAGATTATTAAGAAGTCTCGTGTATTAACTCTATTCTTTGATTTCAAGTTTTTTCGATATATACTTTTATAATTAGGACTCAGAAGCTCAATTCTCTACATAAGACAGGTGTTTACACGTTTGTTTTACATACATGCTTACAATAATGATAAATTTCGTTCTCCATAATTGGGGGCTCTGTAAATGAGACAAATATAATATTAAACCGGTCTAATTGGAAAATTAAGAATTTTATACCAGTTATTCAAACCTCAATTAACCGGGTGTCCATGTATAGTAATGTGATGTTGAGCACTACTCAACACGCAAAGCATGAAGATAATGTAATGAAAATGTAAATAATAATTATAAATTATTACTTGGTTTAAACTTGTCTATGTGCAGATAAGGTTAATCACTTGTCTATAGTGCGGTAGTTCTTATGTTATGAATAGATCGAAATTGTTGAGGTTTTTATGTAATTGAAACTTAAAATTGCATGGTTAGGTTGAATAAAGACTTTGTTGATTTTGAATGAATATATGCAGTGTATTATATATAATTATATTTCCTTTTACATTATAAACACATTTGTTATAGCTTTGTTAGCTTGACAATAATATTTTAGATGTATTTTTTTTATTTTAGGCGCCTAATTTTCCTAACATTGATTCATAACATTTCTTATGTGTAATTCCACACTAAAGATAGAGAAATATTATTAGTCCACATTTTTCTAATCTAGAATATAATTTTTTACAGGTCTGAAATGGTATGCAGTACAAATTTAATATTAGAGTCCTGTGTTGTCAGTTACTCTGTGTTAAAATGGTCTAACTCAATTGATAATTATTTCTTGTCTCTTGATAAATCTTAACTAAACATTGAGCAATTATTTTTATAACAAGCTTTACATTCCACTTTCCCTCACTAATACTAAATGTATGTCTTATGTTGTATCAAATTCCGTGTATTTAAAAGATTAAAAAACGTTGGCGTTAGGTCATTTTGATACAGGCAACATTTTGTTGCAGTTGTTTACAAGATATAATTTTAATTTATCTTTTATTTAAGCGTAATCAGCTTAATCAAAAGGTTTAAGTTTTTTTTTGAAATATAATTCCAGATTAAGAATAGAAATATATTTTTAGAAAACATATAAAAGTTTGAACATAGTGGTATTTGAATCCGCGCCTCTTGGAAATAATCTTAATCTAAGTTATTGGATATGGAGCGGACTATGTTTTCTAAAAATATTAAAGAAATAGTGTACCTCATATTATGGAATGAAATGTCCACATGATTTATAAGTGTTAATCGACGACACTTCGTGTAATAGGTGTTAGAATAATTTACAATACTACGTGTTTCAAATATTTTCATTGTCTAAGAAAATAATCAACTTCTAGAATATGTACAAGTCGTATTATCAATCTTGTATTTGTAAAAAAATTATAAATGTTAGAAGTACTATTGATTTTACTTTGGTAAGCTATTATTTTTTACAGAAGTAGTTTATTTTTCATTGTTAGTATTTAAAATGGTGTAAATACACTTTTTTTTTGCTTGTGCAGAGTAGCATTCTTATTTTTAAACTGATAAGAAGTAAATGAGACATTATGTTATTCTGATTGTACCGTTTTTATTTTATTACAGAAGATCATTGAAGATCCATACAATATAAATTTTATTAAGATAATTTTTAGCAATATAATAAATGCATTATGACCATATAGTTTTATTTTGTACCTGATACATTTAGAAACGGATCCCAATTATCGTTTAATTCAGTTTAAGTTATAGCATATTTTATAACTCTACAAAAATCGTCGACAGCAAGGGGCCATCCATAAATTACGTCATATATTATAGGGGAGTGGACTCTAAAGTTTGTAACTTCACATTTAAACCAATTGTGACATTGACGGGAAAGTGGTCAAATGAAAAAATCATGAAATTCGTGTGACATACCTTATAGGTGGCTTCTGAAAAAACATGGACTGGATCCGTAACTTAATACACCTACCTAGCTGCTTATTAATCTTAAACATTTACACTAATATTTACAAGATATTGGACCCCATATTTACATTTAAAATAAAATAAATAGTTAAATATTATAATATGATCTTTCGGTGGAATTATATAAAATGATTTTTCCTAATATCACAGTTTAAAATGTAGTCTTAAAAATGTGTTTGTCGAAGTCTATGTTAGGTTTTCTCGAAGGTCCGGCTTCATGGAAGGACCTTTGTACTTCTCCGAGAGAGGCTCTTTTCGTGATGCCATTTCTCAGAGGAATGATTGTAGCGTTTGGAGGTCGAGTATTAGCTCTTAGGGAATGTGTTCTATATACAGGTTTTATAAGTCTATTCGGAGCAACTCCAACGATACTATGTCTCGAAAATGGCGCGTAAGAAAATGGCGTTCGTGGTATTTCGTAACCGTCGCTGACGGTATTAGCGGGGGAGTCGCTGTCGTACATGAGTTCCAAATATTTGGGTGTTCTTTGTGGCAATAAGCGCGAGGGCTCCATTTCGTGCTCTGGGAAATCTTCATCTGTTGACAGAAAATATATAATTTCAGTACTGTTACCTACTTAAAGACGTTGAAATTGTATAACATTTGCAAAACAATAATGTTATTAGCAAAGATTTAATTAATGTTTTTAATCTCTAAACCAGTTATAGACATTTAGTAAGATATTTAAAAAAATACTTTCTGCGGAGAAAACAATTGTGACATTTGTTCACCAAAAAAGAAATAAAAAGGTGAATAAAATATTGACTATTTCAATAGCATTATGTAATATATTAGAAATTTTATGAATTTTAAAAATAATGATTATTTTTAACTAACCCAAAGCGTTGTCATTCTCGTCCAGTAGGTAGGTTCGGTTGTCGACAGCATCTGAACATGCGGCCATGCAACATATCGTATTAGTTAGGTTAATTTATGATCTTACTTGATAACGATATTAAAATAGGTAATTTAGTCACCATTTAGTAAAATTTCCTTTTTAACATGCTAGTATGAGGTTGCAATAAGGACATGCTTTATGAGGGCCTTAAAGTGTCACTTATTAAACATTTCTAATTTGTAAGCTATTTATGACATCAAAGATTTTGTTGGTGATTTTTTTAATAGATAAGGTGTTTTGCACATTAGCAAGACACAATTTCTTCTAACGTTTTTTCGTGATCAGTTCATCAAAATAATTCTCAACAGAAAAAAAGCAAGATCATTAAACATTTTTTTCTTATATCTACATATGTAGGTAGGTACATTATGTTGATAACTGGTATATCAATATCGGACAAGTAATTGCAAACACGAACCAACAAGCGAGGCAAGCGAAAGAGAAATGAATGTAAACCACTTACCATCGCCTAGTAACGTAAGGTAATGTGGTGTTTGCTCAGCACTGGCAGTTAATGTGATATTAGGCGAAGTTTTGTCCCTTAAAGTAGACACTACTTCGAGACAGTGTCGGAATGAGGGTCGTGCCTCCGCTGAATAACTCCAGCATTTTTGTAGTAATTCATAGCTAAAAATGTAAGGTATTATTCATTGAAGATTAAATATATATCGTGCTTAATATATTTTAGTAACTAAAGTAGGTAAGTATATAGGTATGTATATCACGTATCTCGATTCAATTCAATTATAAGAGTAATTTAAAGTTAGAAATTATTCTGTAAACTGTAAATATTATTCTGTAAGCTATTAAAATAGGCAGCTCTTATATAGCTCTATAATTATCAAATTATTATATAGTAACTTAATTATACTTCAGTTACACTCACAATGCAGAGGGACAGTTCGGCGGACGATCTGGAGTACCGCCAGCGCGCACCAGCGCCAGTACCTGGCGGTTAGTGCGCGCGGGATAAGGTTGCTGGCCCAGTGATAACACCTGGAGAAAGTGATATTAAAAAAAATATTGTTTGATATTAAATAATCAGATAATTTAAAAAATATTAAGAAATATTTATATAATGACCAATTGAGGTCGTAGTGCCTTGATACAGCATCTGGCTGAAACGGGCTCGATTTCCATTCGAGATAATGAATTATTTTAATTTTCTCGCTTTGATAACAAGACAAAGCTACAGGAAAACAATAATTACCTCCCAACAGAGTACTCCCCACGCCCACACGTCCGACTGACACGAGAACACGCCGTCCACCAGACACTCCACCGCCATCCAGCGCACGGGCAGAAGTCCTTCAATATAACGGTTATTATTTTAAAATAAACAATCTTCATGTTAACTAGTTAGCAGATATCTATTGAGCCTGACATTACAATATATCATTTATATTTTAAACTCACTATCTCTCTAATTGTATTTGTCAAATATGCTTAGAATCATGTATATTTTGTTTGGCATATACTTATATATTTACAAGCAATTAAAAAGGTGTTTTTATATAAAAAAATAAAAACCAACAATTATTAATAGTAGGGTCATAGATAATTTACGATACTAACGTAGATGACGGTACTTTCTAAGGCAGAACATTGGTTTTTTAACGTAAAGCATTGCTTCCAACCCACAAATAGTACTACATAGTAAATATAAAAACAATATTTAATTACCTTCTCCCTCTTTCCTATAATAATCATTCTTATAAATATCCCTAGCGAGTCCAAAGTCGCCGATCTTAACTACTCGTTTGTCTCCCCGTCGCGCCACCAGGCAGTTCCGGCACGCCAAGTCGCGGTGCACAAAATGCATTTCTTCTAAATACCGACAGCCCTTTGTTACGTCCACGCACATGTTCAGCAAGTCTAGTAGTGTCAGGGAATCGGATGTGTACTGCAAATTAATAAAAGAGTATATAATACTTTTACCTTACCTACGCTTTCTCGTAAACCTATTTTTTTGACATGTTTTATTAATTATATTTCTAAAAAATATTCTTACGAAACTATAGCCCAAATAGTGTACCACAATTACAGGTTAACTTAACATGCATAGTGAAAATTAGACAATACAGTTAAATTTATTGGAATTCTTAATGCTTACTAAAGATGGTCGTTTCGCTCGTAAATAACTTAGTAGATCACCGCCCTCCATCAATTCCATTATAATATAGTTGGGGTCGTTGTCGAGGCACACTCCCAGGAGACGTAGAATATGTTCATGTTTGAAATTTGACATTAGAGCTGCTTCTTTTAGGAATTCTGTCTTTTCTTGTTCCGTTGCCCCTTTGCGTAACGTCTTAAACAAGTAAGAATTAAGATTAGTTATACTTTTGAATGAATAATATTTATTGAAAATTTATAAAAAGATTTTTTAAAATAAAATATAAATATAATAAATAAACTAACTTTAACAGCCACTTTAGTATCAGTGTTGGTGTTGTTGATCTGCCGCGCAACGCCCTCGAATACCTCCCCGAAGGCGCCGGAGCCCAGGAACTGGGTTAGCGTGATCTGCTCGCGGCGGATGTGCGGCAGACTCGCGAGCTCCGCGTCCGACGGACAGTGAACACCCTGGAGGACATTTTAGGACATACTTTTAGGATATATAACTTTTTTTATAACTTCACCCTGTAGTCAGCTTATAGAATGATAATCAGGGGGACGGCGTGGAAAGACTGCGTTCCTCAATTTCCGAAGAATTTTTGAAACATTGGGTGTTGAGTGACGGGACTCATAGCATCACGCTTTATTTCGCATACAGCAGGGTAAATAAAAAGAGCCAAGTTTTAAAACGCTTCACTCAACGCCCTTCACCCGAATTCTATATTAATTCAAAATACCAAGACTATATTCACTTTTATATTAAGAAATTTATTGTTATATTAAAAGTAGTATATACCTGGTTGTATAATATATTTGTGGAATGTCGGATTGGTAGTTGTCGCAGAGTGGCCAGCTCTACATCAGGTCCTCGTCTGACGATATTAGCGGTTAACTGACTCTCGATGGCTGCCTTCTTTTTGCTTCGGTTTTTATATGCTATATAAAAAAATATGTTAAAATATTTATTAAAATATTTATATAAAAGAAACTTTTTCATAATCGTTTGGCATTAGATCCTTCATATTATAAAGGTAACAGATAATTCACTATTGTGTTGAAGATTTTACTATAATGAATGAGCAGGTTGCCAAATGCCATAAAATGATGTACAAACAGTTCCAGACATCAGAAGCAAATTCTGTACTTATGTTAAATAAAGTGTAATCAATTTTAGTATTATATCAAGTAGAATATAATAAAACTAAAACACGTATAACACTCACTGTAAGCGACGCCCGCAGCCACTAGCAGCGCCAGCGCGGCGAGCGCGGCCAGCGCTGCAGCGAGCGCGGCGGGGTGCGCGCGCGCCGCCTGCAGCTCGCCGGGCGCCGAGAGTGCGCCCCACCCGTAGCTGTTGCGCGCCTGCACCTGCACCGTGAAGCCGGACGATATGATGCCCGTGTTCACCAGCCAGTACGATTCTGAAACATATTACATATTATTATTACATATTACATTTTAAAAAACAAAACACTGATATAGTAGGAAGTAGTAACTCACATACTTGAAGTTGGAAAATAAAAATAACTTTATAGTAAATAGGAATACAAACTCATGTATGAAACGGTACATGCATGCATGTAGTTTTAAGCTGTAAGTTAACTCTCTCACATGGCTATATATGTACGTGCATACATAAGTACCTACTAAAAAACATATTATAGTAAGTTGCCACAAAAAGAAAATGTAAACAGCATACCTGTGCCATTGTGAAGTAGCTCGAGACCCTCGTGGACAATACGTGATTTTATATCCTCATTAATATCATCTGGCAAATTGTCCGGCAGCAGTTCACTAATATTCCTTATATTATAGTCCTCTACATTGTTATTCCTTAAAAAATATGGTAAATATTATTTTTTCATAATAACGTTTTAAAAATAAGTAAACGCGGTGATCGTTACTACGATGCCTACTCAGGAAATGTATTATTATTATATTTTTAATTCTAGCGAAATGCGGAAAATAAAATGTCTTAGCACTGGGTTCTCTCTATCGACATTGCCATAGAAAGCGTGAAGTTAAAAACAAAGATTATAGTTGCCTATTGTCTATTCTGCGGTTACTTATGGTAAAGATGAAGATAAACTGACCTATGATGAGGTCGTCCCCATATTCTGTACTCAGTAATGGGCGCCCCGCGGTGGTCTGGTTCGGCCCACCACGCGCGTAGCACTTTGTCCCCTATTGTCTCTACGCGTAACGCACCGGGAGGACCTGGCACGTCTCCTGGAAAATATTTGTAAGTTTTTAACGGATAATAATTTTTGGTTATAATTAATATATGTTTAATCTAATATTTTTTTATATTCGCTTTACATTCTGGTAATTGATTTTTCAACATTATCCATGTAGAGCGATCCCATTCGACAGCGATCAGCGACAGCAAAAGCGATAGCTCCATTTCTTTTATTTATAGATAATAAGGTCAAAATTATGATAATAAAAATAAAAATCCTTTCCTGTTTCGGTATTCTTACTTGTTGATGTTTGAATTATGGAATAATTAGTATTTTTTACAATTTTACCTAATGTTTCGAAAGTAAAACGATCATCATTTGGCCAGTGATAGGGCTGAGCGTTGGCGACGTACTGCAGGCTCAGACGGAAGCAATAGCGAGTCTTGGGTCGCAGGTTGCTGGCGGTCCACTCCGCGTTGTCGCTTTGTTTACACGGAATCCATTCATCTTTTAGACTTGATGCTTCTGTATATTCCATTGAATAACTGCAAATACATCAATATTATTGCTGTGGGGAAAATTAACTGTGATGCAATGAGGGAAAAATGGGAACTCGAAGATAACTTAAACATATTGAAAATAAAATGGGATCAAATAGAAAAAACTAACTGGGAACTTCACTATATATCAAGGGATGAAGATTCAACTTACAGAGAAAAATATGAAAATATAGAAAATATATACGATAATTTACGTAAGAAGCTGCAAAATAATATCTGGAATAACTCGCACTACGAAAGGGCTACACCGAAAATTATTATACCGGATTTTTATGGTAACTATAACCAGTGGTTAACATTTAAAGATCGCTACGTCGAAAGCGTGCATAACAATCCCATGTTGTCTAAAGCTCAAAAAATGCAACATCTTAAAACTAAACTACTTAAAGGGCGAAGCGGAGAAACTAGTTCAACATCTCGGGATCAGTGCTGAAAACTACACATCTTGCTGGGAGATTCTTACTCGATGAGTAACAAAAGGCTTTTAGTTACATCTTACATAAATACATTATTAAACCAAAATTCAATACAAGAAGCAAGCGCGGCCAGCATAAGAAAGTTACATGACGTCATGCTTGAATGTTTAAACGGGCTTAGTAATATTGGTTTGGATATAACCAATTGGGATCCGATTATTGTTCATTTATTGATGCAAAAGCTGGATAAATCAACCTACAACGAATACATCAAAGACCTCAAGAAACCGAGAGATTTTCCAAATTTAGAAGAATTTACAAACTTTTTAGAATCGAAATTTATGGCCTTGGAAGCATTACAATGAAGTAATCATCAAAAATCATCGTCAAATAAATATACACCGCCTAATAAATACTTCAATAATATATCAACAAATCGCAATAATAATTATAATACTTTTATAGGTTCGAGGCCAGTCGTTACGCGAGGGCACAAGTGTGTGACTGTCAGCGCTACTGGTTATGGGTTTGATCCCCACTCCTCTTTCCTTTCAGGAAATGAAATATTTATTTATATTTATATTTTATTTTTTTCGCTCTTCGCTCTGGTTCTGGTGGTGGCTCTAGGCAAAGTGCGGCGTTGGGTTCCACAACCAAAATGCAATGACACCTAAAGATATTCAAAATTACTATAAAAAATATCAAAATATGTAAAAGAAGACTAGTAGATATTAAATCTCTTTTTAACCGACTTCAAAAAACATCATGTTCGACGCCTATAATTTTTCTATATCCTTCGTTTGCTCCGTCACCTACGAACCGATTTCATAATTTCGTATGTATAAATAATAAGGCAACTCACGCATGCAAGTTATAGGAAGTGGGCGCGGGCCACAGCACGTAGAGGCGGTAGGCGGCGGCGCGGCGCAGTGCGAGGGGCGCAGGCGCGGGGTAGGTTCGGAGTGACAGGGCCGTGCTGTCGGCCGGCTCCTGCGAGTGGCGTGAGCGCGCGCGCACCCACACGCGGTACAGCGTGGAGGGCGACAGCCGCGTCATGTTGGCGCTGCGCCCCGACGTCACCTCGATCGTGTTGTGCTCTGTTGCATAGTTGACGACATAGCGGTAGGAGGAGTTACATGAATAGAAGAGTACAATAAATATCTCATTAAAAATGAAGAACAGCTGCAATATTCTTTGCAAGTAATTAAAAATCATCAAAAGATAGAATAACTAACATTAACTAACAAATAATAACCTTTAAATCGATGTGACGAAGATGGTGATTCATCAGTCCGCCAGTGCAGTTCGTACAACAGGCCAGGAACAGCGTTCCACTCCACTCGCGCGAGCACAGGACTTAGTACAACCACTTTGACATCTTTTGGCGCTCTCGGTGCTACAATAATTCATACTTATGTCAAGATATAACATATATATGTATATGTATGTATGTATACACATTTGTAAGTTAACTGTCAATAATAAAAAATAAAATAAAACACCTACTCTAATTAACTTTATCTATTTATATATATACATTAGATTTCAAATATGATCATAATTTAAATTAAAAATAAACGTATCTTCTCCTATCTATTTATAAAAAAGGAAAAATATAATGGGCTTTCATTCAACAGTGCAGTAATAATAGTAAGTACCTTCGGCAGCAGTCTGCGCGGGCAATGAAACGCCAACAATAGGTTTTATCTCGTGTAGTCTTCCATAATAATTTGTAGCTTCTACCACTACAGTGTAATTTGTAAATGGTTTCAATTCATTTAAAATCACTTCCACACTTGTAGTTGTTAGATATAAACATGCTTCACGATCACAAGGACTAGTGTCATGTTTTAATCGTGGTTTATACAATAATGTATATTCTGTAGCTGCCATATTGTATAAGAAATGTTGACAACTTGCAGGTTTAATTATAGCAGGCATTTTAAGTTTTATACTATTTGCAGATTGAGATATTACTTTTGGAATTAATGATTGAGGTGTAGGATATAAGCAATGTCTTGGTGGATACGGTTGACGGCCGGGATCTAATGCCATAATTTTATAGCCGTAAGAAGATTTCACCTGTTCAATTTTATTTCCTTTGAACTTATTTGTATAATAAATATTTTTTTCGGTTGAATTATACCAATAAATACGTTTACTATCGACAGTAATAGACATTGGTGTGAAACCATACTTTTTCTTTTCCGTAGCATTTACTACAACTTTACAATTGCAACCGTGTTCATCTGTTACTAAAATATTGTGAAGCCATGGATCTATCCAATATAATTCAAACTCATTGTTCGTTAAGTCTATTATAAAACTACTTGCAATTTGAGGACTTTCTGGACAATCACATTTATCTTGAAAATCGTTAGGCGACATAAAACCATCTGAATTATTAAAGAAAGTTCTTATATCTGAACCATCTGTCTTTGCAGTCATTAGCACTCCCAAGCCTAAATGATTAGTTTCTTCATACCAGTACAATGACCTGAAACAATTTTCTTAATTTACACATGTAATGTTTTGTAAAGATTTTTCCGTAAAATTTAATTTTTACAGGAAGACGTTTTATAAGGATATTATTTTTCTCTCGTCTATCCATTTAGTGCATTTTAATTCCAAAACCTTTTGTTGGAAAAAAACCGAGGAAAAAATAAGGTAGCAAAGAGCGGGGGAGGAAGATTAAGGAAAAAGGGAAAAAAGCAGCACTTTAATGGATGGATTGAGGGTACAAAAATTGTGGCTCATAGAATCGGAGTCACGGCTTATACCCAAAACTAAATATCGCAAACTTTGGAGGACACCTATAAAGTAGGTAAACTTTATATAGACATTATCTTATATAGAGATGACAATTTGTTTAACATTGAACTTACCCTAACGAAGGAACTATTTGTAGACTGTCCAATGGTCGTTTCCTAGTCAAAATAAGTTCAGCATTGGGAATTCCAAGAACTGACCTATAGATGACATATGTCTCTGTTGAGGATAATTCCCTTTGTGTCCAATATATCGACCGACTCACCCAATCTACGCATATGCTGGTTGCCGTGTCATTTATTGTTGTCAACTGGAAGTTATAAAGGTAGAGTAAAAAAATGATGTATATTTTTTGATGTTAGTGAATCATAATGTTTATTATGCTTACTTTATGATTTCCACTACTATTAATACTAGACGAAAATATTTCTTGAAAGCTATTAACCCAATACGCAATGTTTTCTTCAATAGCAACATCGAAATCTATGGGTACTCCAGTACTCTTTCGAATATCTTCGCTGTCCCCTGAGTCTAAATCAAGAATTTTAAGAGCCTCGTGGGAAGACATCACAATCCTAGGAATCGGGCTTATTTCATTAGATGAAGCAGAGACTATTTCAGAATATTGCCCGAAACCAGCGTCAGTGTAACCGCGGACCTGTATGGAACAAAAATCAACAGGAGTAGAAAGTAGCAAGAACCTTGTTTTATATAAGAATGGTTTATCATCATTTTGCTTCTAAAAAAATGATTTTAATAATTTAATTGGCATGAAAACAGTACGTACAATGTAATCCTCCATATGTACCTAAGAAAGTATATAAGAATAATTATATGTAGGATTAGTTCAGTCAAAGTATCAGGGAAATCTGTATGTAAAGCTATTAATTATTTAGCGGCCAATGTAATTTGACTACTTGACGGCTAACTTGTCTCAAATAATATTTGTCGACAAATAAATAAATAATTCAACTTACCCGAAAAAAGTAAGTAGAAGCGTTCGCCAGGTCAGTCAGTACAAGTTGCGTGTGCAGCGGCGAGAGGCTCGTGTCCGCGCACGCAGAGGGCGGCGTCGCCCAGCACTGCGCCTCGTAGCCACGCACCACGCCGTTACTGCGCAGTGGCACCTCCCAACGGAATATCGCATTTAATGGCCCACCACTGTAAATGTTATATAATATGTTTTATAGTATCCTTTGGATTTCAAGTAAATATGCGCAATTTTATAATTTCAAGAGATAGTAAGGCATATAATAAAACTAATATGTGACAGAATGTTCGACCCCATTATGAACGAAAGGAAAATATCGAAAATAGTCCCTCAAAATACTACATTAGATGACAAAATTTCAATATAAATAATTTCCTAACATATATATCAAGCAAATTACCTATGCTGCGGTTGCACGTAGACACGAGGAGCACGCGGGGCGGCGGGCGGCGCTTGCGGCGTGCGCAGGGAGGCGCGCGCGCTCGCACCGCCGCCCCACTGCGTGTGCGCGCGCACCGTCACCTCCACCGAGCTGTAGGGAAGCACCGAGCGCGATGTTACTTCCAGCCATGGTACTTCTACTGTTTTCTAATAAAAAAAATATATAAATATATTATTTTAAAATGTTACTCCTATGTTGCCGCAATTAAGAAATCTTAGACTGTAAAAAATAATGTCTGTCTCAATTATATTTCTATTTATAATAAATAGTATTTTTTTTTCATTAAAATATGTATTTATAAAACATACCTCAATCTTATATTGGCCGTGGAAATGTAAACTGACGTCGTAGCACACTCTGCTGTTGTTAACATTGACCCGCGCGGACGGCGCCCAAGTCACATTGAATTGGTCCCATACACCCTTCACCGCTATTGAAGAGGACTTGATTGTTTCTGGTATCGCGACTATCATTTCTAAAAATAAGATATATTTTGTTATTTAAATACTAAATAAAAAAAATAACCTTATTTCCAATCATTTATCTATATTATAATAGTATTAGTAGGGGCGGCGAAGAGGGGACTTTGTGGAGTCATTCGAGCGCATCAGATTAAGATACTGGGGATTCCTTGTACTCGGTTACGTACTTCCACCAAATATGAGCTTCCTATGTATGGCCGCGCGTCTAGGATAAAGGATCAGATTAGTAAAAAAAAATTGAT
>JAKRZM010000967.1:138294-264676 GCA_036379175.1 Heliconius cydno galanthus
TTAGAAGAAGAAGAGTTAGAAACAACAGACAGACACGAAAAGCGACTTTGTTTTATAAGATATAGGATATATGATATTTTCTATAAAATATATAACTATACTAAGATATTTTTTATTACTAAAGATATTTCTAATGTCATAAAGTTTTATATTAGTTAAATCTTTATTATTTATTAAACAATACTATGAATATATTCTGAAGGGATTGAAAATGTTATGCAGGTCACGCGCGGGCCCACGCCAAACGCTTGGTTCTGGCAATTGGATAATGTTAAGGCAAATTGGGACCCACCAGTTTGTTTCCCGTTAGCTCTTAGCTCTCGAGTGCTCTCTGTGCTCTAGTATCCTTATTGGCCTCTACCAGTCGGCTACGTTATATCGTTTGCCACTTTAGTTGTAATTTATAAAAAGAACAACACCCTACAAAAATATTACAAAAAAGGGCACTTTTGAATATTAATGAAGACATACAGTAATCTGACAAATGATTACCACATCCTCGCTATTACCGTTGGGCAGGCAGCAGTGGCAATTGACAATATACAGTGTCGAGTTGGAAATTGTTCTATTTTTATGTATGCAACCGTTGAGAGTCCAATAAATGGACAATAAATCAAAACACTCCTTGGTTGAGTGCACTCGCTACAATTTCGCTCGATGGATGAGCTCGCAGGGGAGTGCGGTGAGGGGTGGTGGTGACGGGGACGAGGACAGACTGAATGGGCGCAGCGCGAGCGCTCGGCGGGGAACGCTACGCCTAATGAGGAAATAAGAATTAGCGGACGACGACGCTGAATGCACTTAGTCCTTTATGGACATAGACATTCATCTAATTTAACTATAACTAGAAAAAATATTTTTATATTATACTTGTTATTTTTCGGCTTTCCAAGTTTTATACAAAGTTTGTTTTAAAGATTTTTTTAATTAATATTTTTTAGGACTTTTAATTGTTAATAGAAATTATTTTTTTAAGATTTCGAAATTATAGAGTACCAATAAATATGTTGTTAATGTGAATTATGAACATGTCAAATATGCTTACAATATTTAAAAATTGTTTATATTTATTACTTATAACCTTAAAGGCTCATATCACCCACTGTGAATATAAAAATAGTAGCAAGGAAATGCCTTAAGTATGAGTGTTTGTTCGGATTTAGATCTTAAATGGTTGTAGCGTGTCTATGAATTAAACTGTCTGAAACTTCATTAGAGTTAATTTGTTATAATACCTTTAAGACAACGTTTAGCCAAATTTCATTGTAGTAGGTACATACGTATAGAGAAACATGTCTCTGTCTTTGAAGTTTCATGAAATGTAGAGTCGTTTCATAGACTTTATTATGAATATCAAAATATGTGGCAGGAAATTTTAATTTATTTTAATTTTATTTATATGCATGCATTGAATATATTTTACCTATAAAATTAATTTGTAAGTGTAAGCTTTACAGCTAAAAAAAACTGGAGCTATAGGTTAGCTTTTTGGTAATTAATGACGACTTTTTCATTATTTAAGTGATCGTTACAATGTATAAAGCAAAAACAAACAGCGCTAATTACAGTCGATTACCCGACGAAAGGGCCGAGACGTCCTTATAATGTTATCGCGCATGCTTCAATTAGCTGCCCAATTGGTAGCATACGATAAAGATAATCTTCATACGTTTGATCAGAGAGTGAAAGTTCTCGTGTGAAAATCTTATGTAGATATAATATTTACATAAGAAAAATTATAATTATTTTAATAAAATTTATGAAAGCCTTAACAAACACAAGACATATACTAAATATATCTAATAATTTGGTAGTAATTTTATTTTCCATTATTATATTTCAGTGGTTTTTTAAACATTAAAAATATTGAAATATTATTTTAGAAATAATCGAAAACTTAGGCATATAATTTTGTTTAATTAAATACTATAAACTAAAACTAGAATAGAGTCAAAAGTTACTCCAAATACTCATAGGTATGCATAAAAGCACGGCGAGGCAATGACCAGTCTCTTTTCAGTTCCGCTACATTTATTGATGGTTTTGCTCCACTGAGTGTTTGCATATATTATTTATTATAATTCGTGAAACGTAACACACTAGATTTCCCACGATTTACTCCCATGTTACGGTATGCGCTTACATTAATTTTACTTTATTGATTTCATTAAAGCTTTTATGAATATTCATATAGGTAAGTATATAATAAATTCATGCGTAACAAAGATATTTATAGTAGCGTTTGTTTGTTTTGTATTATTTTGGTATTTAAATAATAAAATATCTAAAAATAAAAAAAACTTTTTGTAAATAATTTAACCATCAGTGCAGATGTATTGACAGCTAATTTATACCAGCCCAATATAATTTACGAATTCCTATAGGAGCACGTCGAACCCTGTTAAGAATCACGCATCATTTAACTTCAACATTTTCACGCATCATTTTTTATTGTGGAAACATGATACAGGTGATATTAATCATACGATATTGAAGTGCATAGCGTAGAAATATTAAGAACTTACTGTTATTAGTAGTTTGTTGTTTATTTTTAAAAAGTATGAAAACTGTTGAGTTTTTTTTTGTTTAGATTAATTCCGTTTCCGTTGGTTGATGTTCCGTTGTTTTTTTGCTCCAAACGTAAGCCTAAACAAATTGCATTAGGAAATAAACTCTTTATTTAAAAGTGCGTTGTATAAAATGGAATAAAATGAACTCTAAAATAGATCCGAGGGGAGCAGGCAGGCAACTAGCAGCTTCCTTCCTGCGTGCATCCGGCGGTGGATCTCACGCGACCCCGCCGTACTGCCATAGCCCGACCATGGTGGATGACCACCACGCCGGATAAACTCCCATTACTTTTTGTCACCGGGATCACTAACTCATGTCTTACATAAAATCTACAATTTTCATAAATATTGTTAATTGTTTTAGAATGCCATTAATTGTTTTACAATTACTAATTAGATAGGTAGCATAAGACGATCATCTATAGTATAACAAAGTTATTGAATTTATATTCACAACAAAAAAAGACATAAAATATATTTGAGAAAATTAGTATACACAAATTCATATTCTCCATTTAACGAAAGCACTAATTAAGGATCGGTACTTCGATATACTCGCGCACAGAAACTATGCTTCAACACCTCTAACTTGAATAGGTAGACTATTAAATGGAGTATTTACATAAGTACCCTGTTGTAAACACTGACCGTATACAGAAAGTGATGAAACAGGTATCGGTGTTGCATTTTTAACTTACACTTCTCTTCCATTCGGTGAGAGATATAGAGCACACGTGGTGTCGTCTCTGTGTCTGCTTATTTTAATTTTACAAACACAAATTAAAAAAGGCATCAGGATATCCTTATTTCCTAGCTATCTATTTACTTTATTTATGCATATACTTGTGAATAATATTTAAGATACAATCCTTTTTTGCTAAATTTATGAATATGGCGAAATATATTTGATAAAACTGAATACACATTAAATTGAATCGAAAATTGAAATGAAATACTTAGCAATAAAAAAAACAAACTATATTTACGTGAACAATATAAACTCTTTAGCAAAAGTTAAATACAAATTATACTCGAAATGAAATGGAAACAAGTCAATTGGTTTCAATCGCTCGGAGGGTGCGCGCCCCGAGTTGCCACTTAAGTGTTTTTGCGGGCGCGGGCGCATAAATTGGACAGACTGATAATTTTGACATAAACCAGTAGTAACTGTCACAGTTTAGGGTAACGTGCCGTTTCATGTCAATTTACGCGATCTGCTAGAATTGGTATTTGAACATAATATATGCAAGCAGTAAGCACGTTCGACAGTCGTTGAAATTGAAATCGTAGCGGTGCAGAAGTGTAGTGTCTGACGCGACGGTTGTAAGTTTGAATCACGACTTAACTTGGAGCGCGGCATTAAATTCCGCTCCTTTAAATTCCACACGCAATGTTTCGAAAATTAGACGGAAAGTATGGAGTGCAGTGTTTTAACACTACATTCGCACTATTGATAGATATTTACAATTACATAGTTTCGATCTGGTACTTTGAAAATAATTTTATTCTTATGATTCAAAGTTACATAAAATATTTATTACATTTAAGTGCCTATATGTATAACGCTTTTATGAATAGCAAATTCTAGTGTTAGAAGGTGGAGATGATCCTGTTTACAACGATACAATGTTGTTGGTTGCGCTCTAGTTCATATGAATGTAACTTGTTTTAACGAGCACTTTATTAACCTATTTCCTCAGCCAGCGTAACTATACAGCGAGGAAGATGATCTTACTGCTTAAGCACAAATTGTATATATTATTTTCCATGAGATATTTTTCTATATCCTTTTCTCTATGTCCTTTTTAATACCTCTTAGAATATATGTACAAAGTTTTATGATAATCGGTTAAGTAGTTTTGGCGTGAAAACGTAACAAACAAACTAACATTCATTTACATATGGTACTAATAAAATCATTACTAGCATTATCGCCCAGCAACTTAGTAAGTGGTTATTGCTTATTGTTGAGTGTCTCTTTATGAATTCATAATCTTAATGTTTATCATTATCGAATGTTTTTGAACCAGTATTCATTAAGGCCTTATATCGCGCAAAATGTGTCAAAGGTTGGCAAAATGTGATTCAGTTATCTTTAAGTAATTATAAACGTAGGTAATTATTTTGTATAGTAACGAAGATTTGCAATCGTTTTGTATTTGTGTTATTTTTGCAAGATTAAATATTTTTTTAAGTCTAAACATCAATAATAAAATATTATTGAAAGATTTATGACATGTAGGTACCTATAAACCAGAGGCTCCCAAACTTTTTTCTATCGTAGACCCCTCAGATGACAAGCGTTCAACGCGCGTTTACAACTATATACTTTTTGTTCAGGCCGTACACATGCTACGTTTGGATAAAGCGCGCGTTGTAAACGTCCGCGGTCTATATACCGCGGGCGTTTACAACAGCGCATCGATAAAGTGGTCCATATATGGACCACTTTATCGATCCAAAGTGGTCCATATAAAGATCGATAAAGTGGTCCATATATGGACCACTTTATCGATATAGACCACTTTGTCGCATTTCATAGACCCCTAAGTGGTCGATATAGCAGCTATTCTCAAAGAAAGAATGGCTTGTTACCTAAAGTACCACTTGTATTTAATACTATTTAGTAAGTGAAGCGGGTATAGTAATTTAATTTAATTTAAGTAATTAATTAATTGTAATTTAATTTTGTATGCTAATTATCAGAAAGATTATTAAAATATATTTTATTGTTATTTCATTTCCGCTTTAACGAAATGGCGGTTAAGCAACAAGTTATAAAATAAAAATAAATATAACAAATAATAAACTCTAGTTATCGATAGCGAAGAGAATTTTATTACAGTTGCGTTGGATGTGAACGAACAACATTCTGACATGTGAATGTATTATTCTACTCATAAATTAAGCGATATGCTCGGGTAATTGAATTATAAAATAATAGATATTGGTACTTGTTTTGAAAACAAAAACTTTGTCAACAAATTATGTTTTCATAATTTTAAATTTAATAAATATACCACAGTATATTTCATATTAGGTATATGTAATATGTTATATATGCACATATTTTAGTTTGAAATTAAATTGCTTACAGTGTTAATAAATATTGCAACTTTTGTGCAATTGAGATTAGAGTGAATTCTGAACATATTTTCAATCTATATAAAATCTATTTTTGTATATAGATAAAATCTATTTTATTAGTCTGACTAGTCCCATAATAACTACTTAAAATTATGAAGTGGCTATACTTAATTTAGAACAATTACTTACTTGCTGTATATTGCAATCCAGTCCACAGCTAACATCAAAATGGCCGTCACCTGTTCGATTCTGAAAAAAAAGAATCAAGTTAATCTTAAGGCTCTAAGCCAAAAAAAATGCGACAGTTATTATCAAGGTTTTTTGATAATAATCAGGTTGAACATCCACCGGACACCGACCTGATAGCTTCCGCTGCGCACGCGCAACGGAGCGTGCCGACGCGACATTAGGGCTCGATCGTTATAGTTGAGAAATATACTCGCAACAGGATATAAAGAGAAATCATTTATTTAAAAATACGCTTACACTTTCCTGTTGTAATAGTAACATTTAAAATATTCATATTTTTGTGTAATAAAAAACCGAAAAGTGAAGGAATAGAGTGTACAGTCACATAATATTGAAATAGTGTTATGTAACAATAAATATAAGTTTATTAAGCCTTACATAGCTGTGCCAGTACATTGTATTGTAGTACGGTACATTCATAAAATACATTTTGTCTCTAATAGGATTACTCCCTTTATTATCAATCTGTTTATACGGATAGTAGGTATAAGAAAATAAGCTGTCGCTTAATTAACTAAATATTGTTATTATGAAATCCACAGAGAGTTATAAAAACCTTCATCCAAGGATATCAAATAACATTGTAAAACCTCTAAAGTGCGAGAGTTACCACCGGTTCCGCTCACACGCTAGCCAAAAAAACCTAAAGATATACTATACGTATTATTATAAACTATAGCTATCATTAATATCTTTTCCTTTTGCATAGATATGCGGACCTTTAATTTAGTAGTTTAGTAATTAGTGAGGGTTAGACAAAATGCAGCAATGACGAAATATCTTTAAAGTAGGAGTAAAATGAGAATAGAGTGAAGATTCCTTTACGTCGCTGTGTAAATTAAGATAATAATTAATATTAGTAATAGTTAATAAATTAAGATAATAGTTAATAAATTGGTTTAATGAAAAGCAATATACAACTTGTTCATTTAAAAAATGTCATAACGTACTTAAGCAACAGTGTAAATCTGAACTATATTATAGTAAACTAAATTAAAAAATAACTTGTAAGAAGCCAATATTGTACACTTTATTAATTATTGAATAATTTTGAATGTAAATAACCGAAACCTTTATTTATTTTTTTCATTTAAAAGACTGATATCAAATCGAAGTCACCAAATTAAAATCCGATAATGGAATCTGATGAAAGCCAAATTATATGGACACGCACTAATTGTTTCACATATTTTTTTATAATAATCATATATTTGCTTCTTGTAGTCATCATCTAGTGACATTACTAAGCTGGTGAAATCACCAAATTCAATCAAATGATAAGAGACACAACTTCTCTACGATTAGGAGTTCTTATAAATATTTAGGTATTTAATCTTTTAAATCTTTAGGTACTAATAGAACGTTATTAGTATACTATCAAGTTATTCGGGTATGCTGATGATTGTATCTATAATTCCTCGACTTCTAATGGTTAAGTTGTGTCTTTGTATTTGTCCATAGTAACTTGTACCTGTAATGGGTAAATATTTATAAATGAACTGTAGCTATGACTGGAAGCACTGATGAAGACGTTAAAACTAATATCAATAGCTTTAATTTTAAACCGACTTCAAAAAGAAGGAGCTCAACGCTGTTTTGACAAACACAACAAAAATAAAAAATGAATTGAGGTATTTGCATTTTTATCTCTTTCAAAATTGTAAGTAACTAAGTAGTTGATGTAGAGCCGTCTTAATTTTCATATATTAATAACTAAAAATAAAATTACTTCTGGTGAAAAGTGTCACGTCAACGACGTGACTTTGAATATTTAGAATACTTTTTCATAAAAAATGTTTAAAGCCCTTTCAAAAATGGAATTTAAAAGGAACAGTTGATATTAGATGCATGACGTAAATCTGTCATTAATAACTGCTTAGTCAAAAAAATATATATAATATAGGCACATATAATATATATATTTGTACATGTGTGTCTATTATGCTGTAAAGATAAAGAAAATCTTTCTTACATTACTATCTAAAACAAAAAAATAGTATAATAGTTATATAACGAATTTGTGTAATATAAAAAAATCCTCGATCACAATAATTAACTTGCATATGTTGGTCACCAAGCTGCATTACTCCACATTGATTGTGTAGTCCAAGGACGGGCGGGTGTTGGACAATACGGTTGTAGCACGCTTCTCTATATTTAGCGCGATCTCGTTGATTGCTAGCTTGCTAATTGTCAACAATTAGTTGTGCATTGAACCTGCGTAAGCGCCTGGTTCATCGAATAGCATTTTGAGATTATCTGACATTAAATTTATAGTTCTATTGTGTAAAAGACGTCGTCGGGAAAAAATAATATGATGATCATCACCCAACAAATAATAAAATCGTATGAATATAATTTTAAAAGTAATAAAAAAAAGACAACGCTTGATAACCTTTTGGCAATGTTTTAGTTGATATTATTTTAAGACAGTAGTGGTTACGTAAATCAAATAAAAATAAATATTTACCTAAAATTACGTATTTATTAAATAAGCATTATATTATAAAATATTAACGAATATGTTTTTTGTAAAAATGTGAATATATTAGCGAAACAGACCTGGAAAGGACATTTTTGATTGCATCGGGCCACAGCTTCCGCTCCAAATTTCATGGCGATGGAGCTATAATCGCATCCAATTGTGTGAGCGGACAAAGCCAATCCGAACAGCGACCACACGAGCCATTTGTGCCAATTCTGCGGCGGGCTCATTGTTCCCGCCGCCACTGAACCTCACTACTTACTGTCACACGAAAACAACAAACATGTCTTATTTATATTATTTATAATCATAGTATTTTCATTTTCCTTATTATCAATTTTATTTTATAAGCGCGCTTGTAAATCACAAATCAAAGGACTAAAATAAGAATAACTTTAACTTTAAAGAATTTTAACAAACGCACATCGGAATAATTTTCGTAATATAATAACGGAACGCGGTATAATGTTAGACATGCGAACGCAGCAAAAGCTACTAGTCTACTGCGCGCCCATTGAGCCGTCAACAACACGTCGTGCTACGGGCACGGCTACGTCAGGGCGCTACGTCTACTAAATATTATACTTAACTTATTTTGTATTCACTTGATTCCATTAATATCTGTCCGTCTATGATATCACAATAAATGTGTTCTACAAGTGTCTTTACTTATTTACACTATTAGATATTAAAATATAAATGAACGATTTTATTAATTGTTGTCTCTGTGTCTATCATTCTGTGATTCCGAGCTAGTCTTCGGAAGAATCGTATTCTCTACTTTAAGGGACTATAGACCCGAATATTTGATTATTAATTCTACTCGTGATCTAGAGAGAAATGATCTTGACAGACGGATTGGCGGTGACAAAGTGATCCTAAAAGAGTCCCGTTTTCACCTTTTGAGGTACGGAATCCTATAAAGCGGCGCGAGCCGGCCGCCAGTTTATTGATGTAAATAATTAATTTTTCTTTTCTTGTAACACGTCGTCGCTGCTAACAGTTCCTCACATAACAGCAGCAGCCTCAGTATCCCCATATACTCATAAAGCGCTTACAACCTCCGCACACCGCCAATCGTTTGCTCATCGTGCTGTACTTAGAGCATCATCTTAATGGGATAATTTAATTCTAAAATTTTATATATATACGCAGCGTTGAATTCCGCCTGTTCACATTCAAAACCTCCAGAATTTAGCGGAATGTAGAGAAAGGAGTGTCTTAACACTAGATTCCCTCTGCCTATGCTGCCTGCTGTGTGCAGGATACAGCGTGAAGCTGATTTTCTTATTCAAGTTTATATATATTAATACTTTTCATTTTTAACATATTTATATAGTTATAAATATTATAAAAATGAAAAGTATTAATTGTAAAATGCAAATAGCAATTATCTTACTTTTTTCATTTTATTAATCAATCAAATGCAAGTAAGTATGTAACAAAACAATAAATTAAAAAAATATTAAGCAGCTCGATAGAGAGATAAGTGTTTAACTTTCGTATATTTAAAAATAACATAATTATGTATAGACAGTAAATTTATTTTTTAAGAACTATGATTTCCTAATTGTTGTCAAAATTGATTAAATATTGTCTTATTGACCTCATACGAATTAGTATCTCAATATTATACTTTATTTTGTCGTACGTTAGAGCGAACAAGGCCAGCGCTGAATGGTGGATCCTAACACCGCGTTCAATTAGTTAACTACAAGACTTCCCACGCTTTAACTGCATTCCACTTGTGAATGATTTCATTTCTGTTTCTAGGCTTTATGAAGATGTTGGAATTGTTTATCTAAATCAATTATCCGGACAAAATTTGGATTGGAACGTATTTGTATCTGTAAAGATTAATTCTATGATATGAAATATAACTAAAAATGTTATATTAAAATACTGTATGAAAAACAACGGCGTAATAAAATTACAATATTTATGTGACCTCCCTTTACGTGCTTCTTAAGTAGCTATTTTATTTTTACCACCCTCTTTTTAAAATTATCAGTCAAGAAATGACCAGTGCGTCTTTTATAGTAGTAAATTAAGTCCCAATTCATCTTTTTTTCACCATTTAGGTCTTCTTCTTCGAGATAAAATCTATTGCTTTCGGACAACTTTTCTTCGAATTATTTTCCTTACTGCTTTGATCGCCTTTTCCGTACGAACATTACGTGGTCAGCTGTTCTACCTGTCGCTTTAATTTTTGTTAGTCATTTAATGTACATAAATTATTACATAAATAAATAATTATTTGTCCTCGGATCACGGAGTACCCAGTACGTTGTAAAACAAATGCACGTGATATCTGACTATACTTCCCTGCCCCCAGGTAATTTATCGTGATTTTTGACGACGACGGCCCCTTGTGTACTACAATTAAATAAGTACGTACTTTGCTAGAATTGAAGCGATACAAATTACATTATGAGTGGATTATTGTTAATGCTATCTATAAACACAAGTTTTAGTTACAAGTACTTATTACTGTAATGACTCAATAAGGTACCACTAGCTGAAGTGGAAATAGTAGTTAAAAATGTTTAAAATGATACTTGAACGACATCAAAACCGTACGGTTTTAATGTCGTTCAAGAAATATATAATTTATAACCCGTGAAAAATTTACTGTTTTTTTGTAATACGTAAAAATAAATCATAAATCAGGTTCACGCTGTATCCCGCACACAGCAGGGTAGGCAGAGGGAACACTCAGCAGAACACTAGTGATAAGACACTCTGTTCCCCACTTTCCGTATCCTGGAGGCATTGCGGGTTGAGTGGTGGAAATCAACGCCACGCTTTCTGCCTCAATACCAGAGGGAAGAAACTGAAACATAAATTTAAGTAAATATTTCGTTTCCTCGAGTGGGGATCGAACCCACAACCGTCGCGTTACAGTCACACCCTTGTCTCTGCGCCACGACGGCCTCAAATGTCGGAAATAATTTGTGCCACAACTCACAAGTTTGCACTCGTTTTACTTTCAGTTGGTTTTTTCCAATGGACAATACTGGACCTAGAATGGTCTTTACAGCGTCGCCGGGTGGAAAGAAGAAATATGAGCTCGTGAAAGCTTCTATAATTTATGTACTAAAGAGATTAATATATGATTAACGCCATCTGTGAACGTTTTAAGTACATACTTTGAATTAGTAAACAAATGACAAGTTAGCTAGATCCTATAAATTAAATCATGTGTGGATTGATAGATGGCGCTTTTTGTTAGTTATCATCTAATTTTCACGTTATTAGATGGCAGTACTGGCTGGTTTTTTTTAGTAAATGAATACTAAAAAAAACGTCAAGGAAAACGAAATTAAAAGCTATACCTTCCAATTGATTCACATTAACTCCATGTTTTTTTAAGCACTAATGTAAAATTTCATACTTATAGAAGTAATAGTAGTACTTAATACATGTAGTGTTGTATATATAAATTATATTGAAATATTATATGAATGACTTTCATAATTTTATTTTAAGTATCTATTGTAGTACTAAGTATATGAAAATAAGCGTCATCGTTACGTCCGCCATAAGACGTAAGCAAATCTAATTTTTAACGTCTTATATTTAAAACCTGTGCGTAATACATTAATTCATTTTATCATTATTTTTTGTCTTTGTAACTGAAAATAAATCATCTCGTATAGTAAACAGTCGTTTTGAGGGATTATCAAATAGGATGTATCAAAATGTGACATTCATATACATATCTAGGTATATATGTATATCCGAAGATATGAGATTTGGTATAAGTGTAAAACTTTATCAAAAAGTGCACAGCAGCGTATAGCGAAACAAGTATTGAATGTTGTCAGAAATAAAGATAAGAGAATTTGAACGGCAAAATAAAACAAATCGCTACATCAAATTTTGTACAAGGTATCTCAAGTCTTGACACTAAGTTCCCACCTTACCCTCCTATAAAGGAGAAAAAGTGTGAAATAATCATGAAAAAGTACGTTTTGGAGCAAGATGATTACGTTGTGGGTGAAAGAGATGATCTGTGTAACTAAGGTAATCTTGTTATAATCATTTTAAAAGATATTAGCATATATACATTGTTTTTGCTGCAATTTGTCTGAAATAAAACCTAAAGGGTACTTCCCGTAGACTTACAAGTTGCAGTAAAAAGCCCTACGATGGTGGAATTCGTGGATGGTCGTGCTCATAACGCCGACCTATCCGAATCGTCCTCTGCCGACGGATGCGGATTCGACAAGCAACATCTCTGTCCATGCTTATAGAAGTGCTTTTGTTCTCCTAGCATTCGTCTTTCCTTTCTTTATAACTGGCACTTGCGCCATCTTTTATCAATATTTATTTTCATTTTATTGGTGAAGGTTAAGTTATTTTTATATGACTGTTACGAGAAATAATATATCTAGGTACATAAGGAATTATATAGATACGAGCGTTTTTGCTAAATTTTGTATGAAATTTAAAGCGTAATCTAAACCTATAGGGTACTTCCCGCTATTTTTTTATCGAAAGCGGTGTTATAGAAATACCGCTTTCGATAAATAATGGCGATACTAAGAATATCTGTATATATGTAGCTTACATGTAAATACATATAGTTGTTTACACGATACTAAAACATAACCAAACATTTTAATCTGTGTATCTTTTTGTTTGTCCGAGCTAATTTTCAGAACAACTGGACCGATTTTTATTGGTGTTTCGTTGAAAAATAAAGGGAATCATGGAGCAACAAACACATTAGCCACCATTTATTTTTTATTTTATAATTATAATTAGCCGCTAGTAGTTAATAAATTAATTATATATACAATTTGTATCAACTGGCAGACGAATGACCTTAATTTTGAAAGAATATTTTAAACTTTTTTCTTTTGAATTTACAAATATCAGCTAAAATATGTTTAACATTTTATTTTAATTTCTAACATACTTAATACTACATACACATAAAACGTCAACAATCATACATTCCATAATCCATGAGCTGAAATCTATAATTCAGAATAAGGAGATAATATTAAGGTGGTAAGTCGAAATCACTTATCTTACCTAACCTCACAAATCAAGTATAAATACCTAATCAGTAATTGATTATCCGAATTCTTAAAATCCAAAATACAATAAAAAATTATAATAATTTTAAAACAACCCGAACGAATGGTTTGTAAACTAATTACAACGTAATCTGTTAAAATTTGTTTTACTTTCCCACCACACATTTGATTGTAAATTGTAGAAAAAGTAAGGAAATTTGTAGGTTAATTAGTAACCCATCATCATTTAGATTGTAGTAGATGCACTGACTGAAAAAATGTTTGAGGCACATTGTCTATCACCTGCTTCAAATTTTATCTTTTGGCGCTTAACTTTTACGGCGCCTTATAAAAATTGATATGATGAGGTTGTCTTGGCCCAGGGGCACTAGAGTGTGACTGTAACCCGATAGTTGTGAATTCGATCCCCACTTGAGGAAATTTACTCATATTTCTCAATATTTCTTCAGTCTCCGAGCCATAATACTTCGGCACTAAGGCAAAAGCTCGGCGTTGAGATCCACCACTCAACACATTCCGAAAAAAATAGAACATAGCGTCTTAACACTGAATTCCCTCTGCCCACCCTGCTATATATGAGATATATCGTGAAGCTTAAGTGAAGATTTGATTTGATTTTAGTAAAAAAACTGATATTACCTACTTAATCTCCCACAGTTACATGGATAGGAATATTAGTTAATAATAAGTTTATAACACACATCTACATTTAAAAGAGTAAAAGACGGGCACATCACAACACTACGTTAGCTGTGACCATAAAACGTAATAATATAATATATTATCACTTACTATTGTTCATAAAACATAAAGAGAGATTTAGATAAGTGTTTATTATGTATTTTGTTTCCATTGTATACCTACGCATAAGTATATGTATAAAAATGTATGCTTTTTATTTGCAAATAAATTATAGTAAATGACAATTATTTATATTGGCGTCTATAGTTAAACAATACATTTTTAGTTATTTATGTTATATTATTATGGCATGCGTACTGCCAAGTGAATAATAGAGTTAGGACACTAAGCATGCTTATAATATATGTATTAGTGAAATACCCTAAACGTAAACATAATTGTTGATCTAATAGATACTCCCACAGTCAACAGTCCATTTCGAATTGGTAGAGATCCAAGAGTGGGATAGTATCGTGCCATGTAAATAGATTCTCAGCACTTCACTACACCGAGCCTATTTAGTTTATGAGAAAAGACACAGGAGTCCTAAACAAAACACATTTATAGCCCCGTAAAAGTGAATTAATTTATTGTTTTAAATTCGAAGTATATAAAACATAATGGCCCCCTAAGAGTATTCAATACAACACTTGTAAATTTATTATTCATATCGTCGCCATATAATTGCGGTAATTGTCGGTTCTAATTTAGATAAAGATTATACTGTTGTGACTTCAGATAAAGAATTTTATTGAAGAGTTGTTATAGAAAAGTAGCGTTGAAAATATTTCTACTCACTACGCTGTAAGTGCAGTACCGAGTGAGTCGATCTGTTGGAAAACGAAAATGACTACGGATTTAGTGCAACGAGAGGTAGGTTTTTAGATTTTATAATGTAAAATTGTTTTTTTTTTAAAGTTTTCAAAAATATAATAACACAATATTATGAAAAATATTTAACTTTTTTGCAATATTTCATTTAAATATAAGTCAATGTGAATTATGTAATCTGCTATGAGTTTACTTTAGCATATTATTCACATACTTGTAGGTACATAGTTACATGTAAATAAATAACACTTAAAATAATTGTGAAGATCAATTATGGGTGTATTTACGTATCGGCTAACTTCCATATAGATCACTATTTCGAAAGGCTGCTAATTAATTCTTAAGAATTATTTATTTCAGTATATTATACTTATTACTTGTATATTACTATTATTTGATTAGTATTATACCATTTTTTCAATATTCTATCATATATTTTAAATTCAATATTCTATCATATATTTTAACATTAAACACATTATTCCACTTATTATCATTAATAGATAATTCATTGATAGATTTTGAAACAGTTTTTGATTTTAATATTCAAATTATATAACATACAGAGAACACTTATATGTACCTATACTGGCTTTATTTGATATTTTTCCTGAAAGCATTTGTTTGTCACGTTTTTTGCGCACGCGCAGTACGTACTGACTAACACTGGATTCATGTTTTCCATCTGTATCAACATTTGATTTTAAAATAAGGCTTATTTCATTTATTTCGTATTAATAAAGAAAATTTAAACATTCAATAAAGTTTCATCTTAAAATAATTATTATTTTGTTATAGGTACCTAATCACATACTAGGTTTGCTCGTGTATGATTAAATGGCTCTATAAATTATTTATACTATGTATATGTCACTTCTGTACTGATAGTGTATAACGTTTAACATTGTTATGTTCTCTAAAGCCATTTATTAAACAAAGCGTACTTAATATTTTAAACTAAGCAATACTAGATACTCGTTGGGTACTTTACCTATTATTTGCAAGATTTATCTTATTTATATTATTTCCGTTTGTATTATATAAAAGAATAAATTCAAAATATACAATTAAGACAGTGCCACCACATTGACGTTATTTTCAAGCAAATTTAAGTTTGCTCTGCGCTTTTGCAAAACATAAATTATTTTTTAATTTAAATTTAGAATAAACTTTAAGAATTATAGTTATTTAAGATAAATTTAGAATAAACTTTAAGAATTATAGTTATTTAAGATAAATTTAGAATAAACTTTAGAATAACTTTGAATTTAAATTTAGAATTAACGCAAATATTTTATGTATACTTAAATATCAAATTCTTAGTAGATATTCATTTTTATATCGGGACACAGCAATGCATTTTTTATGAAAAATAATTTCATAAGGAAATCCTTATAATACGGAAGATTGTTGTTGAATTTATAGATATTATATGTTATATAATTATTAAGCATACGTAATAAATCCAAATAATAATCAAATGCATTATCTTAAGTAGGGTAGCAACCTACCTACAAAACTACCTACAAAATAACATTTTATATCTAGATAATGTTAGATATCATGTAATTGTAGAGACATAGGTACTGACTAATTAAACACTGGGAATATGATATGATTTTATAAACAGTATTAATGTTACATTTTATGCTTAAGGCATTCCAGTCTTGTGGTGCATGCATGCAGCCATTTGAAACCTTTCTGAGTCACAGAAGGTACTTTTATAAGCAAATATATTTTTTTATCGGCACGCTGAATCCGCACATAGCAGGGTAAAGGGCACTTGGAAACCTAGTGTTAAGACTTCTTTTCCTCGTTAGGACACATCCGTTCCCCACTTTCCGCTGAATTCTGGAAACATTTTCTTTGTCTGTTGAGTAGCGGGACTCAACACTGCACTACCTCGAGGCCAGAGCGAAGAAATGAAATTAATAAACTTTTCACTTCCTCGAGTGGGAATCGAACCTGTCGCGTTAACAGTTACACGTTTGCGCTTGCACCAAGACAGGCTCATGTGTCTATGTTTGTTTATAACTAGATAGCAAGAAATACGCTACTGGGCCAATAAATTTGCCAGCTTTAGCTACCAATTCTAAGTAAACTTGAACTAAATGAATCATCTATATAAAACCACCACGGATTTTATGGTTGACCAAATACATATTATTATCCAAAGAACGAGTTACACGTGCTCTTCATCACGGACCACTTGTACATACTACACACCACATGCGCACGAGCACGTCGCAATGCCACACCCACATTGCATGATCCTTTCACCGACCATATCTTATTAAATTTATATTACACATAACCTGTAATGTTAGAGTTTAGTTAAATGAAACTCTCTATAACAAATAATAAGAATTCAGAACCCTATTATTATTATTACCATTGACTTCATTTGTCTTCACAAGGAAAACCTCATATTCAAGGAAATAAGGTGCTATCATATTTTTTTTAAGATTGATACCGTCGTGGCGCAGAGGCACAAGGGTAACGCGAATGTTGCGAGTTGAATTCCTATTCTGGGGGATGGATTATTATTTATTAATATTTTTATTTTTTCGCTGTGGCTCCAAGGCAAAAGCTCGGCGTTGAGTCCTGCCACTAACACTAACACGCAATGCCCGTTTTAACAGTATGTTTCCTCTGCCTACCCTGCTGTATGAGAGACACAGGATTTTTTTATTTTTTGATTCTATAAATATTTCGTCGCCACATATTAAAAAAAAATCTTATATGAAGTGATAAACTGATAACATTACAGCGAGTAAGTCAACTAATGAGTAATGAGTAAGTCCACTAGTATCTAAATATTGAAATATTTCACAATAGTAATTCGTAATTGGTAGAGTGTGCATTGGATTGCCTTATTTTAACGTTATATTGCGTGAAGGGCATCACGTGTAACGGCCGCGGTCGGGGGCCGGCTGTGACGTCACGCGGGGGCGGGGCGCGGGCGCGAGGCCGAGGGTGTGGTGCACATGCGCGGCCGTCTCCGCTCAAGGTGACCCTCGATTCACCGAGCAAGTGCTCCGCGTTGCGCTCTCGTCTACTGCGGCCGCGATCGGTTCCTTTCACTTCTGCACGTTTCGACTTTACGATCCAGAAAAACCGGTATTCGCTCGAACGCGGATATCAAAACAACTCTTGTGCCCCGTGGAATTTATGACAGCACCCTGTGGACGCCAACGCTCCTCGTTCATCACCTCTTATCTCGGTCGTCGCGACTGACAAGACGAATCGATATGCGTCAAGCGCGAGACATCGTGAGTACCTAATGCCATGCTAAATATTTGTAAAGAAACGAGAAATATTCCATTATATTGTAAATATAATATCATTTATGTATTAAATAATCGTGTTAACACAATGTCATATTACCAAGCAACGAGAAATAAATAAGAAAATTATTTAGTAGAAACATCGATACAATAACTACAAATTTTATTTACTAAATTATGATTTAGTTGTACTATACATTCTTCTCTATAGTTAAAAATAAAATTTGGACATCAATAGATCTTATTACGAGGTCGCAAGGTCATGTCACAAGCGTCAGAGAGGTACCTATGACATTTAGATATTTTAATGAAAATTCTAGTTCAAAATTGTACTCTAACAATTTTAACTATTTTAATTGTTTATACAACAAATAAGAATAGAATAAAAGAAATTTCATAAATATAACCTCTACTTAGATTAGAGCAACCACTTGATATGGAATGCAGCCTCGAAGTTTTCAAGTATTTTATTTCACTAAATGAAAAAAAAAACATTACATAGGTATAATGATATCATATACAAACTCGGTACCACTATCTCTAGCATAGAAGTCAGTTCTAGAATATCACATTAATATTCCAACAAAGTAATTCTTAAAGTTTGCTTAAATAGTTATGACCATCACTTATCACACGTAAATCTTAGTATTTAATGGTTATTTTCAGTTGTAACTAGTTTTTTTTCTGAGTTACTCAAACAGAATATAAATACAATATTACAACGAATACGTTGTTGATAAGTTGTTAATCACGACCAAGCACAGATAAGCGAATATTTTAGTAGTCTTTACACACACACACACAAACACACAAACATACACATGCATACACATTGTTAATTACTTTAGTTGCACTATTAAGAATGTAATAAATAATTAATAAGAATAACACAATACTATAGTTCATTATATTTTACAATAATAACAAATGTTTATTATTAAATAAATTCGACGTGACAAAATGCTAAATATATAATTACTTATCTATACTTATAATCGTATCTATACATAAAATCGTAGGAGGGTCGGTGTCTGTACTTGGAAGATATTTAAAAAAAATGTTATTGTAGACCAAGTTGTCGATACAGCGGCTATTCCCAAAGTGGTCTATATCGACCGTTATGGGTCGATATTAATCAATATGTATAGATTAATAATTATATTAATCTATATAACCAACCCTATTACGGATCTGTTCTATCAGCATCCTATATGCTTAGAAAAAGTATCAAAAATATATGTAAGTAACATATATATTTGTGTTTAATTTATATAATAGGTGCTAATTAGTAGAAAGATTATTAAAATATATTTTATTGTTATTTCATTTCGGCTTTAACGAAATGACGGTTAAGCAACAAGTTATAAAATAAAAATAAATATAACAAATAATAAACTCTAGTAATATAATATAACTGCATGAACAACTGAAATTTAAATATTTTTAGATTAACAATTAATAGTCCTATACTCCTATAGTATTCGTAAAGGCTACAAGAATGGGCGGAAAATTTTAAATTAAATGTAAAGCTATCTTATCGCCGCATGAATCACTGTGAAAATTGTTATCTGAAACCAATGCGGATTTTATCAAAATACTTCAACATGGAGTAGCGTGACGGCATAGACTATGTAGTTTGTTATTTAGATACTTGTTTGTGAAATTATTATTTAATAATAGAAGAGATATTTATAATTAATTGGACTATAAATGATCTTGTGCCTGGACTCATATATTCCAGTAGAATAAATATAGCAGCACGAATAAGTGCCCTAAAATATTTCTTTCAAGTCCATTAATTAATCGAAGGAAGTTACCTTGTAGGTAACCTAAATGGGGAAATACCGTAAACAGTAACGCAAAGTGCATTTTCCTGTTCAGTCTTGCTTAGTCACATGCTTAACTTTACTGTATAAGTTCTGTAAATAGGTACAGTAGGTACATAGATACTATGGTGATCATTTATAATCTGCAAACTTTTTTATATTTTTCTGTGCGTAATTAGGCACACTTAGTATAAGTTACGTTCGTCGACGCTATCATTAGCAGTCACGAGACACTCGAAAATAAACAAGTCGTACATATATAATGTACGTCAGTCATTGCCAAATATACAGGATACAAATATATTCGAATTCGCTCCATAGGTAAATTAACATAAAAATCGTATAATTTCATAAATTTATATTAATTCCTTATCTACAACATACCAATCCAATAGTAATTCAAAATCCAATAGTAATAAGTTGAATTATACAGCTGTTCTTAATATCATTAAATATGTATTTGAAAATAATAAAACTGTTAGGTGCAGGTAAGATATCAGATATGAATATTTATTAGATACATTCGTTATTGGATATATAGATTGTAGATATAATTTGAAATGTCAGGGTGACCCAAAAATTCCTAAGATGTGCCGCTACTTAGCAAACACACTCACTACCACTATCCACTGCCCGTACCCAGTACCCATACTGTTGCATTTGTAAATATAGAAAGACATCGACTCGAGGAATTTCTGTGACGTCATGAGCGAGCCCACGCGTCGCCCAATCAGAATCATACAAGAAGAGGCGCGCCGGAGGAAATAAGATAAACATACTATTTATCCTTCAACTAACCCAAAAAATATTATATATTTTTTTGATTTTTAATTGCCCATAAAAATATGTTCAAAAAATATAATAATTACAAAATGTACAGGTTATTTTTTTAATTTACACTCACTCATTGCATTGCACAACATATTGTCGCACTGCTCTAACTCGGTGTACATTTGCACCTTGGAGCGAGATAACACGAGTTTATTATCATGAATGAAAAAGAACGCGTCAGTCTGTAGGAAACAAGCACAATCGACGGTCATAGCTTTAGCGATTGAGACGTATTCCTCGGTTCACAGCAGCTTTGGCAAGTTGTACCGTACACATAACGCGTGTAGTGCATAAATAATCCAAAGAGTTTCGTAAAAAATACAAAATGGGTATGGCTATTAATCATTTGCCGCAGGTGAGTCTTTACAAATAAATTATCGTTACAAATTTTACATAAAAATAGATCTAGCAGCTAATGGTTTAAGCCGGGTTGAATTATTGGAAAGCAACCATAAGCGACAGTAGTAGTGTTGTAATGACCGCTTTGACCTTGTGAAACTCGTTCGCGATAAAATGGACGATTAGTTTACCGCCACTAGTTGTATATAGAAAAAATAGTAAACTAAAATTTCTTTACATATTGTTATTTGGGAATTGCACTATTACACATATTATAATTATAATTAACAAAATACGGAAAATCAATACTTGCAATGTTGAGGACAACTGTTTCTTTACAATACATATTGTATCAATCTAAATATATATTTTATACATGTTATAATAATCCAAATACATATTCAAATAATTGGATAATGTATCAAATGAAGCCAATACTTTTAAGATAATCCAACATACAAAATGACTACGAACGAGTTGGAACGTTAATCTTGGGTTTTGTATTTTAGAATCAAAAATAATTATTGAAAATATACTTTAATTTATATATACTGACATAGTAGTAAATATAATATTTAAGTTTGTTAAAAAATATAATAATATTTTGTATATGCATTACATTACTAGAGAATGTAGAGCCGAAAATCAAGGAAAACCAGTATTAGTAAATAAGAATTGCTAAATACCAACTTATGTTTCAATTGTGAAAAACATATTCAACTAATACCTGATACTAATAATTTTAAAATTTTATTTTTATATTTTTATTTGTAACAGATTCGCGAGGAATGCGAAATCTTCCAGTTATCAGATAAACAACTAAGGGAAATTATGAATAGACTCCACTGCGACCTAAAAAAAGGCCTCGGAAAAGACACGCATGCCAATTCTATTGTCAAATGTTGGATAACATACATTCAAGATTTACCTAATGGAAAAGGTAACATTACATATTTTACTTAATAATTTGAATAAAATATGCATATTGCGTGGTTTTGTCTTTCATAGCAGGAAGTGTTTAGTCAAAGAAAAGTATTAAAAAAATCGATATAACTCGCAATCATTCGTTATTTATAATAGATAAAAATTACGCAAATAAACATTGCACGTAAAATATGAGGAAAACTTTCATAAACTGTTTTATGTTTTTTTAAATAAATGGAGATAGTGTCCAAGGTAAACTCAAGGAAAATATGTAAATTGAGTTATAATATTGCATTTTTTTTTTCAGAACGCGGTAAATTCTTAGCGTTGGATTTGGGTGGAACTAACTTTAGAGTGTTAATAATAAACTTAGGGGAGAACCACTTCGACATGCAGTCAAAAATTTATGCTATTCCAAACCACATAATGACTGGAACGGGGCTCGCCCTCTTTGACCACATTGCCGAGTGTTTAGCCAACTTTATGAAGGTACTAGAGTTTAAGTCTTGTATAACTTTACTACCCCAACAATAAGTTCTGTTTTGTTCTTTTCTTATGACGTTTCGAGCGTGACAGTTGAGCGGACTGCGCAAGTTCCTGTTCGTAACTCTGACAACGTATAAAATTCTTATATACTTCTAGAGGCCGTCGTGGCACAGTGTCTGACTGATAGTAAACACAACGGTTATGAGTTCAATTACCGTTCCGGGAAATTATTAGTTCCCATTTCTTAAGCTCCGGGTAAAAGACAAAAATCGGCGTGAAGTTCGGCCACACACTAAGCAATAACTCCAAACTTAGGTAGAAAACGGAGAACGGAGTGTTTTACTACGTTTCCTTTGTCTAGTTTGCTATATGCACGATGCAGCGCGAAGCTACAAAATATACTACTCTTCTATGTTACACAAATCACAAACTTACAAATATAAATTTGTCATTTCTTTTTTTAGGAACATGACGTTTATGATGAACGTTTGGCTCTTGGTTTCACATTCAGTTTCCCGCTGCAGCAGCTCGGGTTAACTAAAGGGATATTACAACGTTGGACGAAGGGCTTCTCTTGTTCAGGTGTCGTAGGGGAAGACGTGGTACAGGGGCTTAAGGACGCTATAGCACGGAGAGGGGTGAGAATCATTTGAATACATGTTCATTTAAGTGCACCTAAACAAATATTCCACTAAATCCTTTTATTTTATTCTTTAATAAGAATAGAATAATAGCATAATCGGTAACGGAAACATCAAAAAAGTCCCTATTATCCATTAATTGCATTATTTATAGCTAATAAAAGATTTTACTATGCCAACCTATTATATCTAATCGCGCAATATAGTAACACAATACATTTCTGATAAGTTATAAATTATTATCAAAATTAGTAGAGGCCGAAATAGCGCAACGGCAAAGCGTCTGACTATAACGGTTGCGGGTTCGACTCCCACTCGAGGAAATGTATTAATGCCATTTCTTTACTGTTCCCCTGGTAATATGATAAAGCGCGGGATTTTGAGTTCCTCCATTTAATACGATCTCTAAAAATGGGCAGTGCGTGGGAAACAAAATGTTTTAACAGTAGGTTCCCCTTGCCTAACCTGTTATATGCGAGAAACAACATAAAGCAAACAACATAAAAAATGAATTTAAAACGGCAACATTTTCCAGGATCTTTCCTTATCTGTGATGGGAATACTTAACGATGCGACCGGGACATTAATGTCCTGTTCACATAAAAACCCCAATTGCCGAATAGGAACTATAATCGGTGAGTTGACGATGATATCAGCTCTCTTTAACTTAATGAGGCATGTCCTAAGCCAATGAGAACTGAATAGAGGCTTCCAATGGAATCTCAGTTAAGACTTTTCTATTTATGCAAATACCTTTTCAAAAACTATAATTTATTATGCATGCTACAATAAAATAACATTTCAACTTGTTTACTTTTTATTTGACGGTTCACAATAATATTAAGTTTCGGACAAATGTTCGGATTTTGCATGTGGCGTTGTTAGGTGAAAATTATTTTCATAACAATATTTTATATTCTTATTCTTTGGCATTATTCCTAAATTTATTTTTCATAAGTTTCAAAGGAAACTTTTAAGGGCATTGGGCATGGCTTGCATGATGACTCTCAATTGGTTATTCATTATTATATAAGTAAACACAAAATTTAAGTTCATTTGTTTTTATTTTTTAATTATTACAAAACTTATTTTTAACAATATGTCCTATAGAAGTCCCTACTTCTGATACGAATTTTTAGCAAGCGTCAGTAAAACCCGAGTTCGTTATTTTATTTATATACAGCTATAGAGTTAAATCTTGACTGAGTTTTCATAAAGGAAACACCTCTATAAATCATCATCAACAAATCGCCGGTTCCTATCTTCATAATGGGAATAACTTCTAAATCGCATGTTTTTCCACTCTTGTAGGACGTACAGATAGATATTTGCGCTATACTGAATGACACAACGGGAACATTGATGTCTTGCGCGTGGAAAAACCACAACTGCAAAATAGGACTCATAGTTGGTAGGTTTATTTTGTTAGAACTTATGCTGGTCTGCATTCACACATACATTAACTATATCTTATTACTAATGCATAATATAAACTATATACATTCCGAGTCTACTCTAACACATTATTCATGTCATCTAATAAGTATAGATTGTACTTTTTTTAAGTGTCATTCCACACAAAGAAAAATATATTTGGAAAATTAACAATATATATATATGACTACTTACCACGCCGCTTGGAAACGGTTCAGCCTGGCTGCGTTCAAATTGTTATATATTTTTAAAAACATTGGATTGTTTAATAATTATACCCTTTGACTGACAATTCGTCATACAAATTATATGTTTTTGTTTGTTCACTTTTTTTTATTTTCCCATGTACGTCGTATGGCGTGACCAGAGTTCATTTTTTGTTATATTTAATTTAAATATAGACAGCACTAATAAATTGAGATTTGCTTTTGTTTCAAAATAATTCTGCTAAAATATTCACGATTTCATATATATATTATATTTTTGCAAAATATATTATGTTTAAGAATTGATTTTAAGTATCCGTTACGCAGGTACTGGAAGTAATGCGTGTTATGTGGAAAAAACTGACAATTGTGAACTTTTTGATGGAGAACCGGGTAAACCAGATCTATTGATAAACACTGAGTGGGGCGCTTTTGGAGACGACGGCGCTTTGGACTTCGTGAGGACGGAGTTCGATAGAGAAGTCGACGCCAATTCTATCAATCCCGGCAAACAGATGTAAGTATATTTTTTTATTTGCATCACATTTTACGTCGTATCCTACGTATAGCAGGGCAGTCAAAGGGAATTTCCTAAGAAAACTTTGTTCCGCACACACCGCCCTATTTTCGAGTCATTGCGTGTTGAGCGGTGGAGCTCAACGTCGCTGTTTGTCTTCTTACGACGAATAAAAATATATTATGTTGAAATTATATTCCAAATATGAGCAATGAAAATTAAAGTTATCTATATATAAATATTAAAGATTTTGATATCATACACAGGTCAACAAACTTATGATTAAATTAGTACCCAGGTTCATTGTAAGGCACAGTTTTTTTAGTGTTAGTCATGATTATAAAGTCATAGACATTGATTTTTAATCACGCTAATTTTATCCCTTACAACGATTTCTCTAATTTAAAAAAAACTTTTTAAATGATAGTATTTATACAATTACTATAGGTATTATTTTGAATAATATTAAATATTTAATTATAACAACGAATTACAATTATAAATGTGTCACATGAAACAGGTTTTATCTTAGCACACAGTTAACTAAATGTAAATTACAATACGACCTCCAAATACCTTCCTAAATTACATATTAATAGCTGAAAAATTCATTTCTAAATAAAAAGCAAATGGATAATAATATACGTATACGCAAAAAAATCGAGGCCATTCCAAACGACAGATTGTCGGTTTATTAATATATAAATTTAATTAATATGTGAAAATAAAAAAGCAGTCTTATTCAAACAGTCTTAGCAGCAGAAATTTGGATATATATATTTGGTATCGAAATTATTGATGTAACTTTCTCAGGAACACTATTGGACTTCCGAGATATTTTAATTTATAACACGCGTTTAATATTAATAAAAAAAACACATTAGGCAAAGACATCGAAAAAGTCACTGGATGTTGCTGCTGATTTGCTTTTATAGGAATCAATTGTTTCTATTAGGTTACGTAATACTTATCAATTGATCGTCATGAAATGAGTCACGGCACTAGTGCAATGTCAATGTAAATAAGTTCAAAGTTTAAATGTAATAAGATGTTCTTATGCATTTATTTAATGTATATTGACATAAAATAATTGAACTTTGAAATTTTGAAACTTATTCGACTTATTTCGAAACTTTCATTATTAAACATGTGGGCTCATTTTATAATGTGTTACTTTGCATGGATGGTCAAATATCTTGCTAATAAATAAATATTTAACATATAGATATCTACATGTTTTTATTTTAATTAATAATTTTCTTCATATGAACTTATTTACGTACTGAAATAATAACCGTCTTTAGACCTTTGTGGTAACAAATTTAATATGTGAAACTTTATCTGTTAAACACAGAAATAGCACTAAAGGACACATATAAAAAACAAACATGTGTAATAAACAAGTGATTCTAATAGGACAACTGAATCTTTTCTATTGCTTTTACTTTTTATTGCAAACAAGTTGTATAAGATCAATATTTTTTTCTGAAAATACAGATTCATATTATTTTACTAAAAAATACAAAATTTTATAATTACAGCCAAGAGAAGATGATATCAGGAATGTATTTGGGAGAATTAGTTCGCTTGGTTCTGGTTAAATTCACGAAAATGGGCTTACTTTTCGGCGGACGGGGCTCAGATCTGTTATTTAGGAAGGGAAGTTTTTACACTAAATATGTATCGGAAATCGAGTCAGACAAACCAGGAGACTACACAAGCTGTATGGATGTCCTCGATGAACTAGGTGAGTTAAAATTGTATTTGGTCTAAGGAATATTATTAATTTTAGTAGGGTAGGCAGAAGGAACAGTGTTAAAACACTCTGTTTTCCATGCCCCACTCAATTTTCATTATTTTATTTTATTTTTATTTTATTTGTAAAAGGTTCACCAGCAGTTGTTACAATGATACTTATAATACTAACACATGCAATACCAAAAAAAAAAAGAACTTAATTGTACAACTATATAAAGGTAAACACAGCATGCAATCACATAATTGTTTTACGTAAATCTAATGTTGGGTAGGCAGAAGGAACAGTGTTAAAACACTCTGTTTTCCATGCCCTACTCAATTTTCATTGCGTGTTTTGATGAGTAGCGTATGTGACTTAATGCGATGATTATTATTGATATAAGTCTTATTTGTAAAATAAATATTTAGTCCCATTAAACATTAATTTGGTTTTTATACCTAGAAACCTATAGCGTGGGTAAAATGATAAAAAAAAATATATTTTTCATATATAGTGTGTAGCCAATTAAATATTATTTACAATGTTTTGAATAATTGTGTATTTCTGACAAAAAAACAAGAAAGGTAATGATGTATGAAATAATAAATATCCTTACATAGCATATTAAAATATTGTCATCAGAAATTTTTCAATATTAATTAATTACTATATCCGATTCATTTGCGACGATAAAACACTGTATTTTCGTGTTTAGGTGTCGTGACTATGATTTTTTTTAATTGAAAAATTGACTATACATGATAACTATCATCATATACAAGCAGTATTATTCATAAAAAATGAGATAACGTTATCAAGTGATTTCTACTAATTAAAGTAAAGAGACCGTCGTGGGGCAGGAGAACAAGCGTATGGCCAACGCTGACTGACGTAAACGTGACGGTTGTGGGTTCGATTCCTGCTCGTTGAAATAAATTATTTTATATTTTGATTTCCTCGCTTTAGTTACAAGGCAAAGCCCAACGCAAAGTTTCGTCTTTCAATAGGCAATGTTTCATGTTTCGGCGGAAAGTGGAAAACGGAGTGAATTAACATTAGATTCACTCTGCTATATGCGTGTACTCTATTACAGCGTGAAGCTGACAAAAAGTGAATTGCAAGTGTAGGTATTGGCGTAAGTAATCTACATCCCTATCGTATGTTATACAAGATCATTGTATTATAAATAAAAAATCCTATTGTATCGGCTTAACCGTCAGAATGTCTTTGTTTTCTACGGTCCGTATAACTTTGTGCTTACTATATAATACAAAATATAACAATAATGTAGTAACAAGATGCTAAATTTTATTGTAAGTATAGATTAAATAATGTATATTTATTTTTCTATTTAAAATAAAATTGTAACTGATCGCTGTCTGTACATGAAATGTCTGTCTGTAAATGACATTTTTCAACGTAATAGAAGCCAAAACAATACCCAAAACATTTTTTTATCGGTATATCAGAAACAGCAGCCGATTTAAAGTCAGTTTTCACAATTATGAAATTGGCTGCAACTTTAGTTGGTCGCCAGTTCATTACATAAAAACCACGCGGTGTCGCAGGGCTGTCGCACGCGACGGAGGCGGACATGGCGGGTGNAACTTTGTGCTTACTATATAATACAAAAAATAACAATAAGGTAGTAACAAGATGCTAAATTTTATTGTAAGTATAGATTAAATAATGTATATTTATTTTTATATTTAAAATAAAATTGTAACTGATCGCTGTCTGTACATCAATCAACGTAATAGAACCCAAAACATTTTTTTATCGGTTTATCAGAAACAGCAGCCGATTTAAAGTCAGTTTTCACAATTATGAAATTGGCTGCAACTTTAGTTGGTCGCCAGTTCATTACATAAAAACCACGCGGTGTCGCAGGGCTGTCGCACGCGACGGAGGCGGACATGGCGGGTGTGCGCGTGACGTGCGAGAGCGTGTCGCGGCGCGCGGCGCACCTGGTGTCGGCGGGGCTGGCCACGCTGCTGGACAAAATGGGGGAGCCGCGCGTCACCGTCGGCATCGACGGCTCCGTGTACCGCTTCCACCCGCACTTCCACGCGCTCATGTGCGAGAAGATCGCGCAGCTCGTGCGCCCCGGCATACAGGTGAGACAGCACATACGATACTACTAATCGTTTAGCCTACTAGTAATGATGAAGGCAACAAAACATTAAATTGTCGCCATATTGCAGACTGCTGCAGGGAACAATACATAATAATGTTTAAGTTATTTAAAAAATATATTACTATATAGGCAGCTAGTAAATTGTTTTTGTGTAAATTAAATATAAGCAAAATATTGACATTTATCAAGCAAGAACTAATAAACGGTTTTAGACGTAACTTTACAGAATTTAGTTTATGCATCAGAATAACAGAGGATAAATTTATGTGAAGATTTTATATAATTTGGCTATAAGTATAAGGTTAAGCGGGCGAAGCCGCGCGCTAGGTACAACATAAACATATGATTGCAATCATTAATGTCTAACTTGAGAAAGCCGCCTTTTGTCTTGTTGAATATTAAATCTTTAATTCCATGAGTGAAAATTAAACCCACAACCAACGCGCTTACATTTGCACGCGCTCGTGAACTATGAATTTAATATCAGTATTGTATGTTTAAATTTGATATACTGCAGCAGCTAATATAAAAAATGCCATCCTTGAACTATTATATTTTTAATTTTATTAACGTACGTAGAAAACGGGTCTTTCTTCTAAAATGTCAAGGAAAAATATGACAAGGAACACAGAAAATATCATTTATAATTGAGATATATTTTTTAATTGATTTTTTTAATAGCACACAGTAACTCGCATGTACAGCAGGATAAGGAGAGAGAATCCGGTGTTAAGACACTGCGTTCCCCTCCTTTTACCCAATTTCCGAGACATTGGGTGGCCCATACACATAAATTATTAGTGGTTTTGTTTTGAAAAAAAAAAACCTTGATTCAATGTATTTCAAAACACTTTCAATACTAAGTGTCGGCTGCCCTCACAAAGAAGCATATTTTACTAAGGTCATTCACTTTCACACACGCTGACGTAAAACAAGTTTCTTATACATTTTAAATTGCATTTGTAATCTTTATATTATGATTATTTATAAGTATATATTACAATAGTAGATAAGAAAAAAGTTTTGACAATATTTATTAGCATTCGTAATTTTTTTTCCGAAAACAATGACGTTATTGTTTATAGAAAGTTTAACCTAAGTTGTTAACGTGTTTTTATATCGCGTGACATCGATTTTGTTTATTTATCTTTAATACAAAATTATATCCAAATATTCCAGTATTTCCGTTAATGGTGTTACTGGGGTCTCGAATATTTATCTATGACGATAAATTATGGCGAGCCCCTCTACGTATTGTTATTGTTGGCTGGACGATGTTCGTTCGATAACATCCAACGTCATTGAAAACAAACCGGATTTGTTTTTAATTATTATTATCTATTCCAAAATATTTGCAGAATAATTGTCAAATCAATGTATTTTAATAATCACACCCATTTAAAGTGTGAACTACGATAGTGGGTCTTAATAATACAAGATATGGTTGCTTATAAGTAATCATTTTCTTTCTTGAACTTTGTACAATGGTACATTATTTGGACAACGTTGACCTATGATGTTATCTAAAGCTTTATTTTTTAGAACAAAACAGATAACAATAAAAAATGATAACCATTATCACATAAAAAACTATAGACGTCACTTAGTTTATCATTTATTTAGACAAGTGTAAATAAAAATAAAGGATACAAACAGAGTTACCGTGTGTGGATATCTACTTCAAGGGAATTATTACTTCTCATATTACCTTAAACATAAGAATTACGCTAAGGAACTTGTTTACATAGAATTTGTGAAAATCAAACAAAAGAAAGTTAGTTTTGTTTTTTAAAATAATTATTAACATTTCTAATTCTATATGTAAAGATTATTTCGCCTTTAAATAAATAAAATTAGTTTGTTTATACAAAATGTATTTGAATATGGGCAGTCATCATTAAAATGTCTAAAATCTATTTATAGCATGTTGGTAGAGGCATTTCGTGTTTATTAAATTATTACATATTGTTGCAAATCTTAGTCAATATATAATAAGGTATCATGACAATAATTAATTATTGATACTTGCAATAATGCAATTGAATTTATCATTACATGTTGCTTACGATTTTCCTCATAGATAAGGTGCTTGAAAATAGAGTATATTATTAGTTTATTAAAATAGTAATAATAATAATAATATATATGAATATTCTCTAAGGGGCCTCTACGTGTTGGACCTGTGTCCCCACGTAAGCCTTCCAAAGGACCGAGTTCTTTTCAACCCTTATAAAAAAAAATAATAGTAATAAGATTAATTTGAATAATATTTTTTACCAAAACTAAAGAACTGTTAACTTAATCGCGTATTTAACTTACATTTATAATTAACAATAACTTTTATAAAATACTTATTTTTAATGTAAGTAATTTTCTTATAAAAGAATTCTTTACTTCATAATATTGCACTTTTTAACAACACAATATATTGTTTCAGTTCGACCTCATGTTGTCCGAGGACGGCAGCGGGCGCGGCGCCGCGCTGGTGGCGGCGGTGGCATGCCGGCAGGCGCAGGCGTAGACAGGCAACGAGCAACGCACTACAACCGAACCTTTGTATTGCCAGATTTTAAATAATTCCACATTTAAATGGAAAATTGAAAATCAGCCTTAAATATATATGTACATTTTAAAACTAAAATGATATGTCTGGCAACACATTACTATACCTACAATACCTCACGTTGTTGCTATGCTTCGAAAACTTCATATCTAATGTGTATATTGTATATTATTTTATGTTGTACATGGTATAGAGATGAATTATTTTAATATTTTATTCTATTATCACAATTACAAATGTAATTTTTTTTCGAAGATTAGCAAAATATAAATAAGCCGGACCATCGCCACGAATACGGTTACTGTGTGGAGTCACAAAATAACATTTTGTATTTTTATATATAAACTTTTCAATATGGCGGCTGCGTTGAAAGTGCGATTGCTCTGCAATATAAGCTTTGCGTCTCGAAGTATTTTGTATAGCCCATTAGCCATAGATTATTATAGTATACCTACATAAAATCTTGATTTATAGGGATCAGAATCGGTTATATTAGACTTATTATACTTATGTTATCGTGTGCTTGGACAGACAGTTTAACTGCTCTCTGTTGAATAGAACTTTTACCGATTGTCGAATTAATAAAATTTTACAAATTTTATTATTATAAACTATGTTGTAACTTAATATTTGTTACAAACTGTCACGTAAAATTTTACAGATAGACACTAAGATTAAAAACGGGACTTAAAACTGACATGTACTTACAAAATAATATTTGTACTTTAAAAATGGGTCTAGTCATATTAACTTTATATCGGTTCCAAACGGCCATAAAAATCTAAATCGCAATTTTTAAAATTCAATCGCAAAACTTTGTAATTAAATGGCGATTTAAATAAAACATTAAAGTGATAAAAAATACATATTTGTAGGAAGACTGAAGTTGTATTTATATATTTTCACATTTAATTTCTTTATATGTTTATTCTTGAAACTTATAAGGGGCCATCCATAAATGACGTCACACATTGTAGAGGTGTGACAAGTGAGGCGGGATCCTAAAGTTCGTGACATAATATTTTAAAAGGTAAAGTAATTTAAGTATTATAACACGAAACTTATGTGAACAAAAAATTATGAATCTGCTCTTTTAATTTTGTAATATCTAGGTAAAATTTGCAATATATGCCACAGATACAGGGGGTCTCGCACATGTCATCAACTGCAATTAGAGCGGTCCAACAATCATTAATTTTGTGTGACGTAATTAATGAATGACCCCTAATGAACCAGAATCTTAGTGTCAATCTTTTTAGTGCACTGTCCCTGCACATCGCTTTTCTTTGCCATTTGCTATCACGTAGAGTGACTATATTTTATTCATCTGAAAATAAGTGATTCTACGTAGCGATGGTTTTTTAAAAAGAATCTATTTGTAATATATATAGTTTTTGGAAATTGATATTATTTTAAGAATTCGATTTCGATTAGTTGTTCATAAAAAAACAATTGATCGTGCGGAGACAGCGGGACTGTCTCGTGCATCATTTTGTGAACTTAATGAATTCTTTCGTGTCGATTTAAGAGTGTTTTAATATTTTACTGTGATAGAACTAGGATTTATTGTAAATGTGTTTTAAGTTTTGGTTTCGTGTTTAAATCAATATATTATTCATATACAAAGTTTGTATGTTAGTTAAAATGCATCGAGATATCATACATGATGTACAAACTAAATATATGAATTAAACTTATTTCCAACTTGTAATTGTCACTCATTTAGTTGATAATTTGAATACAATGCTTAATGCGATATTAGATCATAGTATGGCATCCCATCACCCCATTGAATAGTTCCTAGATTAAATAGGTGCATTTTATTTTAAGATTCGTATTTGTCAACAATTTTGTTGATAGAGTGTAACATTATTGTAATATATTATTAGTGAGTTTTGTTTAATATGTTGACTTTTATAAAATTCTTATTTATTTTCTATAAAAACATATACTTAATTATTTTTAAACAAAAACAAATATTAACAGGTCTACTAATAATTTGGTTATTAAAGTGATTTTTTTTTTTGGTTTCATGGTACTTTTGTACTGTAGACAATGTACTTACATAGGAACAATGAAATCTGTTGAATTACCTGTTATTTTAACACAGCAATAGCAAGAATATAAATATTACTTTACTTTAAGACACTTTGTAAATAAAAATATATATATCTTTAGTAGATCAAAAAAACTATGTAGATATTATCTTTATTTTTGCTCAAATTTTTTTCTTTCGATTTGATTCCTTCATATATAAAGTTGTTAATTGACAATTAATTTTATAATTTATTCCTGTATAAATGGCAATTTGCTACATTCCACATATGTGAGGAAATAATAACAGCAAGTTTGTAATAAAAATGTTTGTAATCTAATAAATTACCGAAGCTGTCGTGAATCGGGACGTCTGACAGTAAACGCGACACTGGTGGGTTCGATTGCCACTCGGGGAAATGACTTACTTTCATTTCCTTGCATTGGTAACGAAACAAAATACATCCTTGAGTTCCACCACTTAACATGCAATAAGTTGAAAATTGGGCAGTGCACGGAAATACTTGTCTTAACACTTATGTTCCCTCTGCCTCCCTTAATACTGGATATAATGTGAAGTTAACAAAAACTAGCAAATAATCACATATCGCCATTTGTATTTTTCGAAAGTCCATTAACATATTAGAAAATAGAGTAAAGAGCGCACTCTTTTTGTAATAAATATTCTATATATGATTTATACAATGATTATTATTGATGGTTTTATCGGCAAAATGATTAAAAATATTTTATAAATATTTATTTGATATCAATAATTAATTATGATATATGAAAATAGCTAGATCTAATTCTGGAAAGCTGTTAACAATGTTATGTCAAGAATAAATTTGTTAAAAAATTAAATATTGTATTTTTATCCATCCTTTTATGTATATTCAAAGTACCTTAAAAAAAATTGCTCTTTTTGCTACGTTGTTTTAAGTGTGCAGTAATAACCGATTTTTTTTTAATAGATATGTTAACAGAACTGCCTGGCCAGAGTAAGAAAATTAAAATATTGATTCCATAGAGTGAACATAAAATCCACAACCATTGTTTGCGGGGTCAGAGGCCTTATATACTATTGTTTAAGCCAAATTTAATCTGTAGATATTTTACCTGTACATAGGAAGGGGGGAGCCGGGTGGGCCGCGGTCATCCATCCATCCATTATCTGCTGTATTGGTAAGAACCTCACGTCTTGATATTTTTATGTTTTTTTGTTCGATTTATTAGAAGCAGAAAAAAAAGAAATAAGACGCAGTCGCCGCGCTTCAAGCCGTCGTCACAAAACGTTCATTATATAACGGAACAATTCATTATTAACAAAACCAACACAACAGAGGATAATAAACATTATGAGGAATTTGGTGTTTAAGAATTGATATATTTTTTATTTTATTTTTATTAATGAACATTTTATTATTTAAAGTTTTTTTTTCTGGCTCTACTTTTGATGATCACACAAGTGCAAAGCTCACCGGATGCTTTGTGGACTGTAGTGTGTTGTATTTGTTCAGTTAAATATTTATTGAGCATAATGAAATGTGTTTAGAGTTTAAATAAATGTCAAATAAAATAAAATGCTATAAATTATTTTAATCCTCAACGAAAATAGATGGGTGTTATGAGTTTAACCCATATGTGTGTGTATCTGTGTGTCTGGTGAAACATTATTTATTTAGTTCTTTTTGTTTGAAAAGCAACTTAATTGAGTGTTCTTAGCATTGTTCAATAAAATATTGCTAAACTATTTGAAAAATATCAGCGTTTTTCTAGCAGTCTGCTTACTTTTAGAGCTTTTTGTCTTGGGGTTTTCATTATCAATTATTGATATTAGTTATAAATAAAATTATATTTCATACTATGTGACATTACTTTATTCATAATGTTTGTCATTGTTGCAGTTTTTTCAATGGTAGTACATTCACTATAATGTATATATTTTGTGTAGCAGTACAAAATGTTTTAGTATAAGGAGATATACACAATTAATTTGTTTTAATTTTTTATATAATGAATAATCATGTAGTGGCTATTCTTAAATATTATAATATAATTAGTAATTGTTTAAAGTTATAAAAATACATTTAATGTAAACCAAAAAATCTATTTGATGTTTTTCTAATATAAGATTTTAAACCATTACATACTTTATATGTAACCCATGAAAATATATCTTAAAACAAAGAGATTTACCTATAATAACTAATTTAAGCTACTGAGATGTTCTTGAATTTTTAATTCAGCCTAAGTTCTAATTTTATAATCACTTAAGTAGTCTAAAGTTATAATTAAAATAGAAATAGATCACAATCAAAAATAGAGATAACTGCATGAGTCCAATTTGGGGCCATCAATAAATGACATCACATTTCAAAATATAATCTAAGTATTATAACAAGAAATTCGTGAACAAAAATAATTTTAAAATCATGGTAGGTCAGCCAGAGGGAACCTAGTGTTTTGACATTCCACTCCCAATAGATACTTTATCCCAATTTCTTTCATAATCTGAGGCATTGGGTATTGAGTGCCAAACTCAATGCTGTACTTCACCAATAGTATACTGTGAAGTTCATGTTAAACAAATTATAAATGGCCCCTTTCAATCATGTTTTCTGACCTTAAATTTAAAGATAGCTTAAACTTACACATAACAAGCACAATCTGAAGGTGCCCTTGCAGGTTTCTTTGGTGCCGATAATCTCTTAGATGTGCCAGTTCCGTATTGTATGCCAGAGCCTATTCTCTCCGGATCTAATTCACCATTTTCAATTTTAGCAAGAATAGTTTTGGAACATTTTAAAAATGCTTCTTCAACATTTTCCCCTGTTTTAGCACTTGTTTCTAAGAACATCAATTCTATAACAACATAAAGAAGTTTCAAACATGACAACTATAATTCATGTTGCATTAAAAGCGTTCTCTAAGGGTTTCAAGAAAACTTTAAGACACACAGTTGGGTTGTTTTATGTACTAAATATACAATATTTTTTGTGGTATAAATAAAAGCCATCTGCAGTGAGCATATTAAACTATTAGTATAATATTTGAAAATAACTTACCATTTTCTTGTGCAAATTGGCTAGCTTCTGTAAATGTTACTTCTCTAGATTCTTCTAAATCTTTTTTATTACCCACAAGTAATATAACAATATTAGGGCTTGCCAGAGTACGAGCATCCCTGAGCCAATTTGAGAGAGCATTAAATGAATCACGAGAGGTAATGTCATATACAAGCAAAGCGCCCGCAGCTCCCCTGTAATATGAGCGTGTGACAGAGCGAAATCTTTCTTGTCCAGCAGTATCCCATATTTGCAATTTTGTTGATTTTCCGCCAATGTTAATAATTTTAGATCCAAACTCTACTCCGATAGTATGACATCGATCTTCTTTGACTAAAATTATAATTTTCTACCTATACTACGATTTCATTTTCATACGTCATTATGTATAAAAATAAGTAATTACTTACATTTATTGCCAATAAAGCTATTGAGTAGGCTAGATTTTCCTGTACCTGCACTCCCAATGACTAAAAACTTAAATAAATATTCTGAAATGAGGATACATTCACATAATTATAAATGTGATTTAATATTAAAGGTATTATTTATATATAATACTGAAATGTTTACCATATGATTCAGACATTGTATATTTATATTGTTTTGATTATATTACAAAATTTAAGAATAATATCAGCATATGACTATAAAAGAAACAAATATTATTATTTTCCTTTCCGGAAAACTAATATTGTATTTCGTTCCAGGTTCGAGCTGTCAACAATGCTTACACAGGCAACTAATTACAATATTGACTACGGATCATATTTTCGATGTGGCATTAAAACAAAAATAGGATAATCTATAATTAAACTATATTTTATATTTATAATAGTTTCGTAGAATAAAATATAAATATTTATTTTACCTTTAAATTTAAATAACTGACAACAATGACTGACAAGACGTATTTTAATCATACTTTATTTTTTATTATAATTTTTATCTGTGCAATTAAATTTATCAAGTCAAAGAAAAAAATCAAAATATAGAATTATAAATATTACAATTATTAGATATCAAATGAAAATTGAATAAATTGTAAAGTAAATTGAATAATAATAAACAAAAATGTTCACAATACGCCGATCGGTAGGTATCTGAATGAAAATTACAATATAATGAAATATAAATATCGTAACAAAACTATCTTTTTTAGATATATGCAAATGTTCATCATAATTTTAATCCTTCAAAATTAACAACTAGATCGTTTTGGGAGTACGTTAATATGATGTTTAATAAACCTGACCCGGAACGAATAAGAGTTGTAGGGCCCGACAGAGCATGTGCTGAATGGGTATTGCGAAATGGGGGAAAAGTTGTCTGGTCAGATGGAAAGAAATTGGATGATTACAATTTATTACCATCAGATGACCAATCTGTGCCAAAAATAGTAGAAATCGATGGTTCAGAGTCCTCAATATCGCATTACGGCTTTCCACATTTGAGTAGGTGTTGTTTATAATTTATATTACATTTTTTACCCGTAAATTTTTTAGCCAAGTATAATTCTACTATTTTTAGGTGGTTGCACCAAATTGCATAAAATTATACTTCATGATAATAAGTATATTGATGATAGAGCCATGAAAGGTCTGGTTTATGGTCATGCTACTTTGTTGTATGTCCAAGTTTCAAAGTGCATAAATGTAACAGATAATGGTATTAAAGAAATAAAGTCACTGAAAAACCTGAAAACTTTACTACTATTCAATTTGTCTGGTGTTAATGATCTTGAAGAATGCAAAAAATACATTCAATCATATTTGCCAAATTGTAAAATATTGGGTAAGTGAAAAACAAAAGTATTAATCAACAAGATTCTTCTTTTTATTTAATTAAAAGTACACATTTTATATATTATTTTAGGACATGAAGAGAAAATGAACAGTTAGTCATGGATGGTAGGATGCTGGAGTCAAATAGTGTGATATAATATATTTTTTAAATAAAGTAATTTATATTAATCTGAAATAATTAAAATCATTATCTCCACATGGTCTGTTATTTTATTCATTTTACTCCTTTCCCAACAGCTGCATGTACATCACTGTAGCCATCCTTAATGAGCAGTTGTGCTAATTCTGTTTTAATCTTTGTAACAACAGGAGGCCCATGGTAAATAAGAGCTGTATATATTTGAACTACACTTGCTCCAGCCAGAATTTTATCATAAGCATCTTGGCCTGTAAATACTCCACCTACACCTATTATTGGTATAGTACCTAAAATAAAAAAGACATAACTACTAACATATTCTTATGCAAAGAAGTTAAAAGCAGAGTTGTGAATAGCTGGAAAAAGTACTCGGGCCTAAAGGAAATAATGAAAGAAGAACTTACATATCTCAACCAAAAGTAAACTGTTTAACACCAAGAGGTCTACCTCTTTCTTGAACGACACATTGAAAAGATGGGATGACAACCTTACAAAAGTTGTGGGAACAACTTGAGATAGAATGGCCATAGTAAGGCGAGAATAGAGAAGGTTGGAGAAGAATTTTGTCACCTGGCAATTGTGTGTTTGAGTGGCGGAACCTAATGCATTGACACCAGAGCAAGGAAATGAAAATATTAAATATAGGATATATTACATATTCCTTGAGAATAAATTGAACCTAAAATCAGTCACATTAACAGTCACATACCAGTACAGTACCAGCCAGTTGTGGCACAGGGACACAATCCCTGTGCCACAACTGGCCTCAATAGGTAAGTTTTATTTTCAAAATAAAGAAGGTTTTAGTTACAAACTACCCATTGTAATTATATTTTCATACTACTAAACACATTACACACGCTTGGTTGGGCGGCATATGGGCAACTGCGTGATGTCTTTTCGTCATCAATACCGCAAAGTCTAAAGACGAAGGTCTTTAATGAGTGCGTCCTACCAGTTATGACATACGGAGCCGAGACGTGGACACTGACAGTGCGATTGGTCCACCAGCTTAAAGTCGCTCAGCGTGCTATGGAAAGGGCTATGCTTGGAATATCTCTGAAGGATCGAATTCAAAATGAAGTTATCCGACAGAGAACCAATGCTATCGACATAGCCCAAAGGATTAGCAGGCTGAAGTGGCAATGGGCTGGTCACATTTGCCGCAGAACCGATGACCGTTGGAGTAAGCGCGTTCTACAGTGGAGACCACGCCTCGGCAAGCGTAATGTAGGACGTCCTCCAGCTAGATGGGGTGACGATATTCGTAAAGTGGCGGGCAGCGGCTGGATGCGAAGAGCTGAAGATCGAGCTCAGTGGCGTGCCATTGGAGAGGCCTATGTCCAGCAGTGGACGAGGACAGGCTGATGATGATGATGATGATGATGAAACACATTACTTGGTTTACAATGAATCATAATTATGTCACTCAAGATTTTAGATTCTAACAAGTTATCAAACTCTTGAATCTTAATGATAGTGGGTTTGACACCTGACACTAGCAGTCCACCTGTTTGATTTCATGCATCTGAGACCTACATCACATCTGCACGGAAAAATGCATATGTCTATGCATGTGCATGTGAAATATACATATTCCCAAGATACCTACTTTATATAATAATAATAAATAGTAACAGTATCAATATCTATTTAAAATTATTTAAAAAGTTCTAATTATAAATTCTAATTAACAATATTAATGTAATAATAAAAATACCTTTAGTCAATTTATAAACTGTTTTTATCATTTCTGTAGATTTATTAGTAAGTGGTTTACCACTTAGTCCCCCAATTTCCTTATAATATTCTTGATTTTTTAATGAAGGTCGTTCAATTGTTGTATTTGAGATTATAAGACCATCTACTTTACTATCTTTTCTAGAGATCACAGCAATTATGTCTTTAATTTCTTCTAAGCTTAAATCTGGTGCCAATTTTAATAGAAGAGGAGGCTTATTTTCAATTTGCAATGAATTTAAAGATTTATTGATCTCGCACAAAAGCTTACACAACTCTTCTTTATTTTGTAGAGACCTCAATCCTGGAGTATTGGGACTGAAAAGGGAATATTACAATGAATATAAATTATAGGTAAAATAGTTAGTGAAGAGCAGTCATTCTGAAATTCTTACCTACTAATATTTATTACAAAATAATCTGCAATTTTGTAAAATTGCTTAATGCCTAAGGTATAATCATGAGCTGCATCATCTGATGTTTTATTTTTACCCAAATTTATACCTAATAAACCATTTTGCAACAAAGTTTTGTCAATATTCTGTATTTTATGGAAAACTTCTTTGTGTCCCTCACTATTAAAGCCATATCTATTAATCACTGCCTCATCTTCTGGTAGTCTAAACACTCTGGGTTTGGGATTGCCAGTTTGTGGTTCAGGTGTCACTGAACCAATTTCTACAACAGAAAAACCCAAATTCCTTAATCCCGTTATTGCATCACCATGTTTATCAAATCCAGCAGCAATACCAATTGGATTACTAAGATCATATTTTAAAAATCTGGTTTTCTAAAAAAATCATTTGAATTTGAAAAAATAGATAAAATAAATACAGAATACCAATATAAATATAAAGTGATCAACAATTAACATAGACAATTGATCGTAACTGGTCACTAATTATTCACAATTAAGCGATTAAAATTCATAAAACTCACAAGAACTTTTGCATCTTCATAATCTTCTGATGGGAAAAAACCATATTTAATTGCAGAAACACCTATTTTATGAGCCCATTCTGGATTAAGTTGTTGACTTAACGGTTGTAGAACATTTTTATAATATCCACTAAAATCTTTTTTATAATAAATGAAATGATAGGACAAAGATCCACCCAATGTCAAGTAACATAATGATTTAATTTTTTTCTAAAAAAAATGAAATATTGGTTACATATTCAATAAATAGCTTAAAACTATAATATAACTTATAGTGTTATGTTATTTAACAATATAAGCAATAATACAAACCAAATTGTTTTGTCTTCGACTCATTTCGAGGTTTTCATAAAACCATAAATAGCCGTCATAAACATAAATATTTATAACAACATAGTTAGAATACGTATTCTTGTTAAATACAAAATAAAATGGAAAACCTACGCTACATAACAAGATGCAGACACAAATCACTTATCCGCAAGGAGCATATACTAGCTTATCCGCGAGTAGTGAATAGAGCTTAGGTACATGCATTGTCTAATGTCTATGAATACATCATAGAACAAGTTTTGTTACATGTACTAGAGCATCGGTAATCCTATCCTGTGGTCCTATCCTACTTAAAATTAATGTAAATTAATATTCACGTGCACTCGTTCAAAGATAGGTTGACTTTTAATTTAAATTGACACATGACACTAAAGACTAATAATTTTTATATATAATCTGTGGTCGGGAATAAAATAAATGCTATAGGTAATAAATAATGGATACTGTACAATATTTACTAAGAAGGTTAATTAAAACTAAATAGATTCCTATAAAACGACGTTTTTTATATTATATAACTAAGTAATACTTTCAAATAACATCTTCACCTAATATATAATTATAACGAGTAAGCGTTATTTTTTGATGAGCTATTTTTTGATTCGAGATTTTTTTGTGTTTTTAATTCACTATTTGTGTGCTTTTTGATGTATTCTTTTCAAAAAACCTTTGTTACATAAAGTTATATCTTACACATGATCATTGTGCCAACAGTGTTATGAAAAAGTAGAAAAATGTAGGTTTTGTTCCGTATTATTCCCTGAGCTACAATTTTAAGTAGTTACAAAGGCCTCATTTGACAGTTAATTAAGGATTATCATCCCGAATTGGCGAAAATCTTAATGCGTCATAAATAGATAAAGTTTTTCACATTCTAAATTACGCTCTAACTCTACTGGACAGTAAATACAATAATAATAAATTTTAAATTAGTTATCCAATTGTTAATTAATAATTTAATATTTTTAAAGTAAAAATATCAAATATTAGTGCGGCTTTCTGTCTTGATCTTGAATGACGTATTATTTCAAGGGTACTTACATTGCATATTTATTTAAATAAACGTTAGTTAAACTAACTTACTACTTAGTTCTAGTTTAAATCACACGTGCACGCACACACCGCTAGATGCATGTACTAAGCTGATGTATAGACATGCTGAAAAATAACATGTATATATTTAAAAATAACATATATACGGTATCGGTTATGTTTACAAAATATTACCGTTGCGGCACTCTTATTGCGCTGGTTTATTTAATATATAACCTGTTAAGCTGTATTGATCTGTGGTTTTGTTTTTCTACAAAACTCTTTGATATTGAAAATCAAAATAACAATCCGTAATCAAAAATCAAACATTTTGTTTATTTATTATTGTTCACATATACCAAGTTGTCCTAAATTTATTCTTTAATAACTCGTATTTGCAATATTTTCGACAACTCAAGAAAATGAAGGCAGTTTTAATATTTGATAGTGTTAATGATTTATTATTTTCAAAATGGGATGAAACATTTTTATCAAGAATGAAATCATTTAATGGTCAAGTAAGTTTTTGAAATATGTTTTTGAAATGTGTTATGATTTTATAATAATTATCAAAAATGACAAATTTATGAACTATGAAATATGCCCTAAACCTTAAACTATACTGTTATAATTTATCATATTTTGTTTCAAGGAAAAAGATGGTAATATAAGTGATAATAATCATGTGTCGCAACTACTATCTCCAATTATAACTTCTCAGCGAGTGATGGCTGCCCAATTTAGCAATACATATACCTCTATGCAGTGTAAGGATAACACAACCATTGTTTTTGATGAGGTTAGTTTGTAAATATTCATATTAAAAATATACTACTTTGTTCAGTTACAATCTTTTAGTACTTTATGACACGTTAGTGATTTCAATATAACCCTCTACATCTACAGTCAGATTTGCCTCTAGTTATTTCCAATTGACTATGGGGGTATAGCTGCAGGTAATATATATGAAAAATTTTATAGTAACCTATATATTAAATATGTTTAGTTAAATGTTAACAAGTGAAATATCATACTTATGCAATTTTTAAGAAAAATGTAATTAATTTCAGTGGCTTGACCATGTATTTATGATAATATGTGAAGAAGATGCTGATGATGCTCACAGAGAACTTCTTGATTGCAAAACACTTGTTCAACATATTTGTGGCCAAAACATAAACCTGTAAGCTGCTGTTATTCCATGTTTAGTACTATAACTTATCAGAGAGATAATCTTTGTTGTCTTCTGTATTTACATTTTATGAAGAAACTACAGAGACTGCACTTCATGAAAATTCGTTCTTATATTTAATATCAATTCTCCAATTTAAAAGCTCATTTCACAAATACTCTTTCCATTAGGAAAGAGTATTTATAGAAGGGAACTGATGAGAGAATTATAGAAGGAAATTATAGAAGGGAACTGATGAGAGAAAAGAAATGTTAGAACCTAATGTTAAGATACTCTGTTCCCCTCAATTTCAAGACATTGCATCAAGTAAGGAAATATTGAATAATTCTTTCCCTCAAGTAGGAATTGAACCCACAACTGTCACATTTACAGTCAGTCACACCTTAGGTGTAAGTTTTGTATATAGTGAGTGTAATTTCTGTAGGCAAAAAAAGAAGCTATTTTAATTAATGTATCTTTCAGCTTACAATCACCAGTTTATCAAGATTGGTTATCCATTTTGTTAGAAACTCGGACCAAAGGTGACTCAATACCAGGTGCAAGTGGAGTCATAGGGGAGAGTGGAGCGACAGCTGCAGCACTTAATGCTTTGAAATCAATATCTAAAGACATTAAGTGTTCACATTCCCACTATCATCTCATGTTGTTTGTTGGAGATAAGGTTTTGGCATTATATTCTAGGTATGAATATTGCTATTTTATAAATATAATAATAAACTTATTCTTTTTAGGCTTTATGCTAAAAGAGTATCTCCTACATAACAGAGTAGGTAGTGTTAAGACACTGTTCCCTTCTTTCTGCACAATTTTCGACACAAGGCATGTTGAGGGGTAGAACACAAGGAAGAAGTCGCATCATGTTAACACTCAGTATGCTGGGCCACGGTCGCCTATTAGTTAATTTATTTATTGAATGCAAGAAAAACAGCAATATGAAATTTAATATTATTAAATTCAGCACCTTATATATATATTTCTGTGGTTTTCAGTCGTGGAAGTGAAGATCTGATGCCACCAGATTTAATACTTTTAAGTATACAATGCATTGCGGCTCAAGAATATTGGGGAGAATTGCGAGAAATGGATGATGCTACATATTGTGAAAATTCACATTTGCCATGTCAGTAATAACACCTTAATGTTTTTATATTATATTATGCAGATTTTTCACTGTTTGTGATATATTTGTGATATGTTTTGTATTATATACCTGACCACAATGCAGCCCTTTGTCTTAGAGATAAAAAATTGTTTTAACATGAAAGCAAAGCCACATCAAATACACATTTGATGCTTATGACTTTGCTTAGACATTATTTTTAATACTAACTATTAATTTCTAAGATAATCCAAACAGCGTAGCTAGAAAGACATACCAAAAACTAGAATTAGGAGCAAAAAGTATATTTTTTCAGCAACTCAAACAGTTTTAATAACTAAAAAGAGTTTGCTAATTAAATATATAAATGCATATGACAAATTTAAGATTATCGGAATGAGAGTGAAGTGTCAAATAACAAAGCCAATTAGTAGTGTCGGAATAAAATATATTAATTTGTAAGCAACTCAAATATTCTAATAAGTAAAACCTATGCAAATTCTAGGTTGTCAGAACAAATCACCGCGGTATTGAATATTTAAAACAAAAAGCAAACTAGGGTTGCTAGAACAAAACATATTCACCTGTTGTTCTCCTTTTCCTCATTAAGTATAACTAAGCCATAATTTTTTAATGATTGTCAGAGATTGCTTTAAGCAATAAGACCGCATTTGGACATGTGTTTTTCTTTCTTATATTTATATACTTCTTTGTTTTGTGTGCACAATAAAATATATTGTGTTCTATTCTAATTATAAATCTAATAAGTAATACATATACAAATTCAGGGTTGTCAGAACAAAACAGTGCTATAGTCAATTTATGCGCGGGCGCCGCCGCAGCGCCGTGCGCGCCGCACTCCATACACGTGGCGGAGATCGCGCCACGTGTTATATTTGCAATACTCGTTGATATGGAATTAAGGTAATTTGTTATAATTTTTTTTAGAAATGAAAAATAAATATTGTATTATATTTTTTTTATTTGTGTTATGTCATATGTGCAATATCTATATAATATATTAATTTTAATAGAACATAGTGCATATAATAGAACATATATAGTGTAAACCTACAATAGTATTCTAATTGTATGACTAACTAATAAAAATTTAACTTAATTTCCCATATTAAACTTTAAATCTCTGTATACTTCAATATTACTTCTTTTATATACTATGTTACCCTTTATAAAAGCCTATAATAGAAAAGCTTCTTACACTTTGATTATTAACCTTTTATTGATTAAAGCTTGATAAATAAATTTATGGCTTAAAGAATTAATTCGTTGAATTAGATTTTTGCCATAATTTTTAATTATAAACACATCTGTTCTATATATTAATAGCAATACGAGCTTATTAAGTTTTTTTAATTGCTGAAATTGTACATTTTGCAGAGACATAGGTATTTCCGTGCATATGTCCAGTCAGATTTTATCAAATCTCCGAAGATTGTTGCTACAACGTAATTTGGAAATTCTACCCGTGACCCTCGATTCTTTGGAAGTTTCGTTAAAGAAAGTAAGAAAATTTATTTATATTAATGTTTATATAAGCTATTTCATTTTTATAAATTTTCTTGTTGTAGTCCTATGATCTATTCGAAGAACTGCGTTTGTAGTTATCTATACTTAAAATTTTAAATGTCCGTCTGTTAGCGGGACGTTAGTTTTCTTCACTCATAATGCAATTAGCTTTTTGCGCTTACATCGGAAGTAAGATATTACAAATAATTATACCCATTTGAATGGGATTCTGGGATCTTGCTTATCATATTTTACTTAAACTAATTTAAATCTAAAAATAAATAATTACTAATTTCAGACAACAGAAGCACTCCGCAAAAATAAGGCTAATTCCACACTATGCGCGCGCGTAACAAGTCGTATGTTAGAACTACGGAAGTCATGCACAACAACTACGCCATTGACACCGGAAACGGCAGCGACCGCAATGCATACAGCCTTGGAGGCGGTCATAGAACAACTCAAACCGGATATACCGAATTTAAAATTGGAACACCCGTCAAAAGATTTAAAGAAACTACTCGCGCCCCATATACAGTTTCTATGTATGAAGGCGATGCGATACTTCAGCTTAGGATCATATCCTTTTCAATATGGTTAATATTTAACTTATACGCTGGGACCATCGTGGCGCACGTGACGGTGTGGTTTAGATTCCCTCCCTAGATCCCTTCGGGGGAATTATATATAAGAATACATAGGAAATTCTCGCTCGCTTATGTAAGAAGAATAGACGCGGCATTGAGTTGCGCCACTTAACGCCATGTCTCAAAAAATAGCGGTGGGTATGAAGTGCTGGCTTTCTTTGCTATGTTCAAAATACAACTTCAAGTAAATAAAATATTATACTATTTATATAAAGATAATAGTACAATTATAATGATTCCTTAACGCAATCTCACAGTATCGACGGACACAGGTTCTCTAACACACAAGTATGTAGAGGAGTTCCCCGGTCTCATCCACTTTGTGTATGTGGACCGCACTGCGGGACGCTTCTTGGCGCCTGACATGGCTGACTGCGTGGACATGCTGACACCGGACACGGTAGATCCTTCCGGCTTTACAGTTTTTCTCGCATAGTAGTACTACTGTCCATTTTTTGAGTTGTATGTTGAGTACCTAGCTGCCTTGTCTACTAGGGTGGAGAAATAAAATTAATTTGAAATATTATTCAACCGAATGAGATCCAACCAAGTCTATTACGCTTATGGTCAAAGGCACGTGTAGGACTGTGCTACGAAGGCTTCAAGAGTTATTGTCATCAATTATATGAATAAATTATATATAACTTAGTTTATGCATAGATAGTATAGATACTAACCAAAGGACAGCGCAATCTTATGGTATGAATAGACTACAGCCCAATATATTGTACTTTTAAAGTTCATTGGTTGGATGCAGGTGCGTGTAACAGTGCGCACGGCGACGCGTGCGCTGCGCGAGGGATACGGCGCGGGAGTGTGGCGGCGCGGCGCGCTGCACGTGTGCGCGCTGCGCTGGTTCGAGCGACGACGTGCGCCCGCGCGCCCTGCTGCGCCCCCGCACCCCGCCGCCGTGCGCGCGCTGCCGCCGCCCGGGGACCTCGCCGGCGCCTTTTACAGGTATGTGCCCCGCCCGCCCTAAAGCCCCGCTTCATTACCCCGCTTAAAGTTATAGTTTAATATTATAGTTATCGCATTTACAGAGGTAATGAAGTCGAAATATATCGTAATTGAGGTCGATTCTTTTTCTGATGAAATTAAAATACGCCATTCAATTGCCATCTTTAAAATATAGCTAAAAATTTAATTTAATTTATAATTTGTTGCAGACAACTCGTGGAGCTGGCTTTTCCAAATGACAGTCATGGTGTAAGTGTAAAGGAATTGATATGTATCCATTTAGGATTGCTGCCGGCGTCCACCGCCGTGCAACAGGCGAGACGTTTGGCGCACTCCGTGTATGAACTGACAGGGGAAAACCCCGCTGTAGCCTCAGATTTATTATAAAATTATTATATGTGTAATTTTAACATTCTTCAATTCTTTATATAATATAGTTCATGAAACATTCCATAAAAAATATATCAATGTATTAATTATTATAATTATTTTAAGTACAGTGGACCTATGGTAATCCTATAAGCGTTTTGAAGGGCGTCGGATAATCGAATGTGTTGTGTTAATTTTCATTGTTGCGTATTCCTTAATCTTTAAAACCGAGTGAAAAATGCACAAAAGGTTAAAAAGCCTAACTTCAGGGTCATAAATTGCAGATCAACTAACACCGTATATACACTTGCTAAACTACTGAGGGATTCATTACGATTTAAGTGGTGCAAAACATATATTTTATTAATCGTCAACGTTTTATACTTTCGTTTTGTCCTGTGCAGACATTATACATGACAAAAAGTCAATAAACAAGTGAACTTTTGCTTGGCCTGTTATGCACCACACAATAAATGTTTAAAGGTTTTGTTAGTAAAATAGCTAGGGTGGGTACAATACTGCTCTTAGGGTGTGCAAAGACCACCACCCCATATCTCCTATTTCTACACCTATGCAGAATCCATAACATAATTCGACGCCGGAAAGCGACGACAATCGCTTTCCGGCGTCGAATTATGTTATATAGTCAAATTGAAACTGAAACAGTAGGCGTTGACGGTCGAGTACAATTGCAATAGTAGTAACTGTCCAATTCTTCACTATATTTAGTGGTTTTGCTAAAATTTTTATTTACTATCAATTTATGGCGTCAATTGGCGTGCCGGATAAAGTTCGGATTACCGCGGGTCCATTAAATGTGATTTCCACGTATTTTATTGTATTGTAACTTTTAATTTTACATGTAACCAACTAGATCTAGCGTACTACATACATTAACATATTAACTACATAGTTATATCATAGTGTTTCTACACACTATGTTATTATGTCTTTGTCTATGTATAATGCTTATAAAAAATAATAGATTTTTAAGTTTGTACTTTATAATATTTTAAGTGTTATATTAATAAACTGTTGTTTTTTTTATTACTTTACTTCTCTTATTATTTTCAATCATATATTGTTAATTTGTAATAATCTGAATAATTAAAATTTCTAACATGTATATAATTAAAATAAATGTAGGATATTTATTATAACGCTATAATTTTTAAGTTTCATTTGGACTAGTCAAGATACTAAAATAGACGTCGTCGTCGTGACGCAGTGGCGTAGCGTCTCAATGTAAATGCGAAGTTTATGTAAACAATAAAATAGCTCAATTTTCATCGTTTTGACACCAAGACAAAGCGCGGCGTCTTCTTCTCTAAACTTGGACTGAAATTGAGGGTCGGACTTTTTTAACCCTCCGTCTACTTTCTATAGGTATAATAAATGGCTGCTAAAAATAAATATCTATCTTAGTAGCTGAGCTAGTTTTAAGATTATTCAATCCAACTGGAAATAACTTATTGACATCTTGCAATGCTATTTGTAATATGATAATTGAAATTAAAATATTGTTATAACTGAATTCTGTGTTTCAATGTTTGACATATATAATTATTTTATGTCATTGATAATAATTATTAAACTTAAATTGAGACTTGGTTTTACGTAGGAGTCACCTAACTGAACAAACTCAAAACAAAATAAAAATAATGACTTAAGTTGTTTTTACTGTAGGTACTTACCATTTAAAAAAACATTGCCTATCCTATGATTTGCCTAATAGACTATGATTTGCCTAGTATTAAACATGAATAGTCATCCTCTATCCCGCTCAGTGCTTTATAATGTGTAATGTTAATACTAGTAATGTTTTTTTTTATGGAAAAAGACATGAATATATGAATAAATAATAATTCATTCCACCTGACATGTTGCAGTCACATCCTTGTGCCTTTAAAATTAATCTCATCTCAGTCTATGGCGTGTCCATAACTCCATATCTGTAATAGCCTTAATTATGTTTAAAAAAAACGATGATAAAGATAAAAGAAAAGACATAAGATGAGATGATTTTTATTTATTACAAAAATATTCTTTCCTTAGTAAATAATAATATTGGTAATAAGCTATTACCATGGTTAGATTTTATACTGGTTTTAAGTGGTATACATGTTAGTTACATACAAAATGTAATTTAAAACAAAATCAACTGTTATCAAGTTATAAGTTCAAAAAAATATAAAATGTAGTATGTATTTACAATGCAGTATGAAAAAGACAACAATACAACTATATTGTGAAGATATTACATTTCATACAAATGATTATCAACATTTTTGCTTTGAAAAGTCTCACATAATAATACTTTATTGTGATATGCTAAATGAAATATTGAATATTTCAAAGAAATAAATTTAAGAACATTTACACTGTACATTAATTAATCTTTACAATATATGAATATGCAACATGTTAACATCAAGATAAGTCCAAATAAAGATTATTTTTTTAAAATAACAAAACAAAACTGATAATGATAAATTAGACTGCTATGAAAATGGTAACTTATTAAAACTAGTCAAAAGTATAAATTTAGTTAAGGCACTTTAATACTCAGGTGAGCTACCACCAACACTTAAGTTATCATTTAAGTGTAATGAATTTTTATGATTTTGATCCTCTACATCAAAAATAATCAGATCTTCATTGTAATTTCTTGCTTTCTGCAACAAACAAGTGACTTTTATTAAACAATTCATCTCAAGGGGCCAGTGCTCTAGTTGTGCCAGCATTTAAATAAGTGCAACTGTTTCGAATTTGAATTCCACTAGGGGTATTACACATTTCTTTATTCTGGTAATAAAACAAAGCAGAGTTGAATTTCACCACTCAACACAATGACTTAAAAATTGGCAGAAAATGGGAAACAAGGTTACACTATGTTCCCTGTATCTACCCTGCTATATGGATGAAGCTAAAATTTAAAAAAAAATCATTTCAATATTTCATCCAGTACATTCCCTTATGTACTGGACTAGCTACTGGTAGCCTAGTAGAGGACCTAGTGTCAAAGCACTATATTCTCCACAATCTACCTGAATTTGAGACATTGTGATTGGATAGACAGAACACAAATAAAAATCTGTCTGCAAGTAAATATAATTAATTACAACTGAGGATTGAAACCATAATGGTTATTTTAATAACAACCCAGGGTCACAACCCAGTGTGATTATGTAATGCAATTAAAAAAAATATTTAAAAAGAACTTACATTTGTGGTGCCCGATTCAGAACGTTTTTTGAGTGCACTTGCATAATTTAAAGTGGGTAAAGCATGAGAACTTGATGGCATTATTATTGGGCTAGGACTTCTATCTTTAACATTTTCATTTTCAATAATTTGAACAGAATTTTCACTATCTGTATAATTTCTACTATTGCTATTAATTATTACATTTGGAATGCTGAGTATGTCGACGACTGCAGGTGTTTTTAATGCTTCAACACAAGCTTTGGCCATCTCAACATCTCTATTAATATATTGTTCTTCATTGAGCTTATTGTAAGCAGCTTCCAGGTCCATTACCTGTTTATCTGCTAAAATAGCACTCATTTGCTTAATTTCTGCCTCAAGTTCTCTAATTGTACATTCATTTTTTGCTGCAATTTTAGCTTCTTTTATAAGTCTTTGATCAACTGCCTCCTGTATAGATAATATAGCATCATTTGTATTATTAGTGTGAACATTACTTTCTTTTACTATTTTATTAAATATGCAGTGAGGTGAGATTTTGTTAGCTTTTTTATAACCAGTCAGTTTTTCTCCTAAATTAGCAGTCACATCCTCAACATATTCATACATATCGAAACAGTTAATTTTACCAAATCTGTACACTACTGTGTGGGTTGAGCTTGTTGTAGACGTTTTGCTAGACAAATTGCAACAAACAAATGTCTTCTTTCCATGGTATTTATCGAAGTATTTCTGCAATCCTTTTGATATTAATTTATCTCGAAATGTAGGTTTAATGCTACTATTTTTTCTATATTTATACCACCCAACAACTTCACTGGCTACATTAGATAATAGTTCTGATAAAACATCTTCCTTTATCGTTCCAGTTGGTAAATAAAATAAAGATACTGAAGGTAAAGGTAAAACAGTCCTTATCAGTATTTGAGTATCTAAACGGGCGTTATCATTTTGTGAATCTGATATATGATTTGTTATTTCCGAAGTGACCTCTCCTATGAGAAAGCCCTCCTAAAAAAATACAAAAAAATAATTAGATTGTTATGTATGTTAATAATTTTAGTACTTTTTAAAAGTGAGTAATAAGTACGTACCTGACTATGAACAGAATTCATACATTCATACAGCAAAAATGAAAGCGCAGTGCCATTAAGTGACACTTTTTCCGTGTAAGCCATTAGAAATTACAAGTTATACATTTATTAGAATTTATAAATTATAATTTATGAAATATGTATATGTAAGGTAAGTAGTAATTTTTACAAATAATTCACAATTACAAAAGTCAAATTAGTATTCATTTCAATTTTATGTCATAAAAGTTCACAGATTATATATATGTACACAAAACGGTCTTAAGTACAGTACGGTATCTTATACTAATAAAAAATACAAAGAAAATTGCTAACAAATAAATTATACAAAATGCATATAGGCCCCTATATAAATTATATGTAACGTTGCAAAAATAAACTCAGAGCAACCTCTATTTGGTAACTTAAAATTAATTATGGTGTTTGTAAATCGGACCGATAATGAACTCTGACCGGCTCTATAGTGAGGATCTATCCCAAATAACTTTAATATAACAATATTGTTAATTCAAGTTAAATTACTTATATGCATTTTAAGTTATAATAAATATAAATTTTAACCACTGTACGGTATCGTACCTGTAGTTGTTGATGTTCAAAATTTAGTAGTGTTAAGTGTTAACCTTGTGGTGAAAAAGATTCAAATTGTTTCGTGTTATTTTTAACTTTCGAATTCTGGCAACATTATTCTGAAAATTTCAGTATTTTGCTGATATCGTATGGTGCGTTAGGCGATGTGCTAAAATTGAAAAGACGCGAATTTACAAACATATATATGTATAAAGCTGATTATCTTACTTTATTATTGTTTTAATGATAAATTTGTGGCTTTGATAATTGATAGTTCTATTTGTAAGCTTGCACCTTCAATAAGAGTGAGTCGATTTTTTCGTTCTTTAGTTTAATATATTATTATTTGATGTATTAATTTTCATTTTATTTTGTCGCTATATTGTTATAGAATTTTTTACGAAAATAAATATCCTATTGCAATACTAAAACATATTTATATTTTCTTTTATTGTGTGTAAATTTTTTAATGCGTTTTCAAAAATATATAACAGTATAATATATTAAACAAAATACGTATTGTACAATCATATACATTAGCTATTAACAACTTTCAGATATGGAAAAATAGTTTATGCTAAAGCAGTGGTGCATTTATAATAGACATTTTAAAAATATTTTTTTTGTACAAATATCTCTTATAAATATATATAGGATTCAAAGTGCATTTTCAAAATCACACAATATGGATGGCTGCAAAAATAAAGAATGTTTATCTGGTCAAGATCAACTTTTGTCAAAAAAATATTATCGTCGAGCGGAACATAGGTAAGAAAATTTTGTTTTTAGCACTTCTAGTGCACTTTCTGATCTTCCTACCATATCCAAGTCAATATATTGGGGCCATCGTGGTGCAGTGGTACAAACATGTGACTATACGTGGCAGTTGTGGGCTCTTCCCACACGGGTTACAAATTATAATTTATTAATATTTTCATTTCCTTGTGCTAGTAACAAGGAAGCGCGGCATTGATTTTTGCCAATTAACATGCAATGCCAAAACTCGACGGAAAGTAGAGAATGGGAGTGTCTTAAAATTAAGTTACCTTTGCCTACCTTTCTTTATGCAGGATGGATCACGAAGCTCCAAAAAAAGTGAATAGGTTATATGATGTGTGATGTTAAGAGTAATATCTCCAATTGTATATTTAGTTCTCATTTAACAATATACATGGGAAAGCTATACAATAGATATAATTTTATTTATTTAGCTTTACACTTTATTCCTAGTGCTGTAGACAGTGACTTTTCAATTGTGAAATATATAATTTAAATTGGAATAATCCACCAATTTTGTATACTTGTAGATATTTTTAATTGGTTGCAAAGGCATCACATTTCACAAAAGTATAATATTATAAAACATGATATTATAGTATGCTTCATGATAAGATTAATGAGATGACTTCATAATTTCTATAATTGTCAACATTTTTTATTATACTCTGTTGATAAGGTGTTAAAATAAAAAAATACTGATATTATTACAATTGCTTGAATTGGTATTATTAATTTAGCATATTTCAAAAATAATGAGTTTAATATTTTATTTTGTATTTTTTTGCAACATAAAAATATTGTAGAGTTGAGCTAATAACTATGTGACATGTCACTTTGTTCTCTATTCTAAGGTAATTTAGAATTTCCATACTCCTAATCCATACCTATACCAATATGAATGAAGATAGCCTTTTGTTAAATTGTTCAACAATTTTGGTACTGCAACTATTGGTATAGGTATGGATTTGTTGATTTACATTTACTACATTAAATTAAAAAGTTACAAGCACTTTTAGGGTGACTAATTATTAACTTCTATTAGGTATATTATTTCAATTTTTTTTTACATTTCAATTATTTATTTTATTCACCTCTATGAAACATTGTATACCTTTAGACATCTCCATTATTGTGGTATAGGCAATTTGATCACCACTCCCTCAAATTCAGTTTCCCAAATTTAAATATTCTTTATACACCTCAGAGACTGAGCCAGATACAAATCCATACCTCATGTTTTGTTAGACATGCAACTTAATGTTATTTCACATCTGCATTCTAATTTAAGCATGTTTTATCTGATGATATGAGAGTTATTTCGAAAATGACTAATTTAGTATATTTGATACATAAAACCAATGTCTAAAACTAGTAATATATTGTGATATTATAATACAATTATCCAAAAATATTTACATCAGAATCGATCTATGACCCGTCAAAATGTTATCATTAGGGATAAATAAATGATTATTTTGTTTAGCGAGTTGCTCTGCAGTAGCTACTGGACTCTTTAAACAAACGGTCGATTATATCTAGTTATACTTAGCGTAATAAAATTACGATGCCGGATGCATTTGAAATAGCTTATCCGCTGTCGCCGTCATTAAGTCCACAAGAAATACGCGCCCGTGCCAATTCCTCGGGAAAACGTAAACCTGTAGTGACATTCCTGTCTGGAAACGATACAGTAGAGATACCAGATAAATCACAGGCCGGTGTCGACAAGCCTCTCTCGAAAAGTGACAAAGAAATCGAATTAGACAGTTTTGCGGAATCTCTAGCAACAATGCAAAGCAAATGGGTCGATAGAAGGGAATTACAGCATAGGTTTGAATATTTTTCGCAATTTTTTTTTTAATTAAATGAGATTTATAATATATTGCCCTATATTCAAGAAACTAAAATAATTGTTACTAAAATTTGTAAGAAAATATTTACTATCTTTTTTCTATCAATATATTATATTGCGGAAATTGAGGAACTGACACACTTAAAATCCTGCTATGAGCGAAAAAGCGTTAGCCTGAGATAGAAACCATAGCCATTGTGTTATCTCACTACGCCAAGATACTAGAACTACGCTTTATAAGTAACTAGCGGCCCGCCCGCGGCTTCGCCTACGTGAACTACGTTATTATTAATTTCTCCATGAGTACCTACGTCCTATAAGTGACGTCCATGCAAAATTTGAGACTCCTAGAATTTGTAGTAACGAAGTTTCATACAAACTTTCCACCCCAAAAACAACCCCTTAGAAGTGGAATATTGCAAATTCCCATCTTAGCGAGCACTTACGTCCTATAAATAACTCCTATGCAAAATTTGAGATTCCTAGCACTTGTAATTTCTGATATTTCGTGATGAGTGAGTGACCTTTCGATTTTATATATATAGATTTAATTTTTTTTAAAATTTATATTGCCTGATTTCGAGACGATATAAATAAGAAAAGAATTAAAAGAGTATCCTTACAAAACTCACCCTCAAAAAACCCACCCACAATCTCTACTACGTTACAGGAGACGCGAAGCTAATTCCCATTATTTGTCGAATCGCAGGTAACGGTGACGTATGTTTATAAGGTTGATACACAATTGTCTTCTTCTTAGTTATGATTGTAATAGTATCTATATTATTCGAGTAAACTAAATATTTTAAATTAATTAGACTACATACTAATATGTCGTCATCATATCATAGAATTGACTACTTAATTATAACAGTAAGTTTTTTAAATATTTTATAATACATGATGCTCTTACATACGTGTTAACATAAACTGCTTTCATGTTATTCAGGAAAATGTATATGCGTGAAGTGAAAAGATTATAAACATTCGTATTTGATCTTTCTATATTAATTTTTGATATCAGTGAAAGGTCAAACTTACAATATTTATGTAATTAGCTGTTGAGTACCTATTTTAAAATATTCACTGACTTTATAATATTTCTCATTTTATTTTATTGTCATTTGGTTACGACATTTAGAACGTTTATGTTGTTTTTCTTCTACATTATTTTGCAGCTTTTCAGTTTTTGAATATAACATAAACAATTCTTATAATTGTGCGCAGGGAACAAAGTGTGATTGTAAACGCGATTGGTTGTGGGTTCGATCCCCACTCGCGGAAATGAAATATTTATTTAAATATTTCCATTTCCACAGTAATTCCCGTCCTACTCCCGTTCCATTAAACATCGCCAGCATTTCTTTCTTGGACCACTGTTTTGGATTTTTTTAACGATTAAAGGTACTTTCCGAATTGGGCATTTCGTCCAGATTTTAAAAATCATAATATGCTAGTCTTGCAATAAGAATTGAGAGTATTTTTTTCCTTAGCCATCGTTCCATGTTTCAGACCATCTTCTGTATGTATATTAGAATCTGGTGTACCTTCAAAGCTACTTGCTTTAAATTTGTACATTGTTATTTGTTACAAAAAATACCAGACTTGCTCGTGTAATAACGATTATCACAATTACTCAACGATAACATAACCAAAAATGATAAAACGATAGGAACAGCTTGCAGAGTTGACTGAAAAGAAAATAATTTAAATTATTAATTAAACCTTTGACTATGGTTATACTTTTGTAAATCCCAAAATTTAAATTTATGTTAAAGTTAATGTTAATTTTATATAGATTTGTTTTGATATTGGGTTGTGGACTTCGAATGTCGATAGGATTGTTAGTTTAGGTGAACGTTAATGATATCGTAACTTATTTTAGCTAACAAAATTAGTTAATTTACGTGCTTTGTTTAAAGATAATTAATTCCATAGGCCTATTGGAATAATTACAAAGTTTTTTGTAGTAGCATGAAATTAGTGTTAAGTCGCTGAGTTTAGTGTCACACTTATATTTTAGTGTTTTAAGTTCAATGAAATACTTATTTAGTTATTATTTTTACTTTTTTAAATTATCTGTTGTGAATAAGCCAGACTCTTCGAATGCTTCAAAAAATTGAAAATCAAGTAATATTCATTGATGATTTTTAAGTTTTGCGAATCAGCTGTTCAAACGAGGCGGTCGCGGGGGAACTCGTTGTCGTGACTCGTGGTCGTGGGGGCTATCGTCACCGCTGGCTTGAATGGCGTCAGTATACGCGAACGCGTTTACCGCTCGACAACGTCCTCCTTGTATTTCATGGCTAGCACCATATTCTTATCGTAATAGTGTTCGTTCAGTGTATGCATAAAGTGTTGAAAGTGTTTGTATAGATGTTGATGTAATTGACAGGGATATCGCAATAAAATTATATAAATTAGGACTTGAAAGTGTTGTAAAGGATCGTATGTGCGTTGCAAAATTTTAAACGTAGTGATCCGAGGTATCTTTGACCGTAACAAAGTCATTAATTAATTATTATTATTAAGTTTATACATATGCATATTTAATTTGCAATTTACCATATTGTAAGACTAAACTAGAGACCTTGTTATAGTCGTTCATTGCGTAAGTTCGGTACAACCTGACGGATTTGAATGTGTGAAACTTTGGTGTTAATTTAAACATTTTATTGTTTACCATCATGTCAATATTTGCTTGTTAGATCTGTTTATGCAAAATTTCCTTGTTATTTTTTTTTATTAATATTAGATTTATAATTACTTGAATAACAAATGTATTAAGTTGTTTAGACATAAATGTCCTTGTAATAACGCCCTTTGTATTTTTTATTTGTGTTTTTAGAAACCGATGTATTCATCATTTTAAAAGTTTAAATAATACAGTTCAGAATATTAAACAATATGACACTTCAATGAGAGAAAGTGGGCAGCTCTGTCTGGTAAATTTATATCGATTAAGCCTCTTGGCAGATTCCCCTACCTATCCTGCATCCGCTCCCCAGTGAACTTCATTGTAACACAAGTAACCACTTACATCATCATCAATTTTCCCCATATATACGTATTATTGTAAATGATTGTAAATTGTATCAGAAATAGTAATTTCTCTTATTTATACGCTATGTAACGTTTATTCTGGATATATATTTTAAAGAAAGTATTACACGCATTACTCGTATGAACGCTATAACGAAGGTCATCTTTGTTACATTTTTTTTCATTACACTTTGTTGCTCTCAAGGATATCTTCTCAAACGCTTCCTATATTTATCAGCAATCCAAAAAGGGCAGTGCAGTTTTTCTATGATCATTAAGTACAGATTCCTAAAAATATAAGAAATAACCTAACTATAATATTAGATGAAAGTTTCTGGTCATGAAGTACCAGGGGGTTATGGTGAATGGATCATCAGACATGCTGCTAAACTCCGCTGCCACAAACGGTGGCTCGTCGTACGGCAAGGGAGACAGACATACAGCTGCTCCCAATGAGTGAGTTATTATCTATTTTTAATATGTGATTTTGTAAATTTTCCGTCAAGATGTTTTTGTATAAAAATGAATTCAAAATCGGCGAAGCGCAAATTAAGTGTTTTAGCGTACCTCTATGAATAACTATAAATATTTGAATAAGTTGTTAAATTATAATTCACTGTGCTTTAATCTTCAAGTTACAATGCAGTACGTTCAGTTAGCATGAGTGCCACAGGAAGAGTTAAGATACCACGTATGGTGTACTGTTTTATTACATTTTTTTGTTAGATGACGGTATGGTGCTACCTATTACCTATATTAAATTCTAAAACCAACTTTCTTATGACAGTCACAGTTCCTTGGATTTTCATGACAGTAGATAAGGGTTATCTATCTATATATTTGGAAAAAACTAAATTTTAACTTTTACTTAAACTATACCCCAGTTTACGAAAATGATGGGGAAGGAGGAGTATGAAATTTACCAATGTTGTAGTTTATAGTTTATAGAAAAAATTCTGTGCTGGATGCGAATATTTTGTTATAATAATTTGTAAAAAATATATTAAATTAATAAAATAAATATAACACCCACTACTACCATTATGTTTGACAATATAGCTACACTGTATGAAGTGACACACGTTACTATGGCAACGCGATATGTCACGCGTCAACGGGCTCCAATGCATATTATAAATAGGACATTATAATAGAAAAGACGAATATGACAAATAATAATTTGTTATACCTGTTTAGATGTTCCGAAAACATATAGATTTGTATGCACTTAACACATGGACGTGCGCCTGTGCTGTCACCTCCTATAATCATTAATCGGGAAATCACACCCACTAACGCCAGTGTTTAAATCTGGACTATCACCTGACTCGACTTTCAATTCTAACGACATTGGTACTATGTTCCAATTCGAAAATAAATTTTCGTGTCGAGACCAAAATACCTGTTTTCTTTAAATGCGCATACGGAATGCATGTAATGTAAATATGTGAGATTATCATCGTATTCGGCCGGCTCATCTCTGCAACGTCACAATGTTTAGGTAAACATTTTTATAAGTTTTAATAAACATAAATGTATTTATAAAATAAAATTGAGGCCATTGTGTGCGCAGTGGGTAAGTATTTAACTGTTACCATGTCGGTTCTGGGTTCGATACCCACTAGGGAATGAATTATTTGCATTCAAATGCTACGTTAAGATGCGACATAAAGTTCCTCCACCCAACATCGAATTCGGGCGGAAAGTAGACGCCAGAGTGTCTTGACACTAGGTTTCCTCCCTATCATGTAATTGCTTAATTAGGCACAATATGAAACTGAAAAATAAAATAATAATTAAGTTGCAAATTTCTGGATAGTTTTAAATCTGTCAACGTCAAGGTGCGTCATGCGTGTTGATTATCATTAGGATGAGCGATGGAAACAATTTATGATAACATAGTTCCGACGTTATCGCCTTAGCAATTGTTCACGAGTACCTCTTTAGTCGTTCATTAAACGTAACTGATTTTGAGATAACATAAAATGACGCTATAGTGCCTAAATTTATTTATATGTTGTATATTTAAAACATTAATTAAGATTTAAAATTAATTAATTCGCAACTGTTATAGGACATGCATATAGGTTTTAGGACTGTCGATCTGGTCTTGTCAGTTTATTTCTCAGATTTATTGATTAAATTTAACTTAAATCAATACAATTGATGATTTATTTTTTTTTATTTGTTACTATAGAAATTATCATAATATATGTAATGTGTTAATAATATTTTGAAGTCGTAAAATAAGTCTCAAGACATGGTAATTTTAAGAATAATTAAAAGCTGAAATGTCAGCATAAAAATATTGCAGTCGATTATCACTGCATGTTTTCTTAGAACTATTAATCAACTTGCATTATTTCTGAGAAAGGCAATCTGCACAGGAAGAATTAGATTAACGCAATTTTTAATGAATCATCATTTGTCACATACCTACATAGATGTTTGAGCTTACTGCGTTGTAAAATATTCTTAATCATTCTTATACCATTACTCTTCAAATTCTTTAATTACCTGTACGTAGACGTTGTAAAAATATACCTAAGTATCTAAATACTGTATACTGTCCATTGCTTTTATTATTTTATTAAACAGAAAGCAATTTAATAATACACTAAGGTTTAACAATAAATCTTGTTATGTACTCACTGTATCTATTTGTACTATAATCTCTAATTATTATTTATGGACATATGGCTGAACCTGGCTGGCCCTTTAGTTATTATTCTAGATTTTTAGGCTGGTATTATCCTCATATTACCTATTTTCTCTAAGTACGTTTAAAGCTGAGCTCATATTTATTTTTAACACGAAATATTTTATATTTGAAAAAAAACGAACACTTTGATCAAATGTTAAAAAGTCACAGATTAATAACTTCTTTATTACTTTGTTTTGATAGTATATGCACATATTTATATTAATATGGCTATCCATGAACGACTGTTTGATGCTCTTTTGGATTAAATAATTTAATACCTTCTGTTTACATTTATAACCTACCAAGATTTATCGGTCGCCGGTGACACTGAACTAAATTTGAGTGCATCATTTCGGTATCAACATCTGTAAATGCGTAGTTCTACAACTACTTTTTATATAACATAGCAGTACTGATGCTAGTGGTCTGGAATCTAAGAATTCTATAGTAACTATGTTATTTTTGTTTCAGAATTTTCGTTAATAGATCGTTGCATTTAGAAAATGTTAAATTTTACGGATTTGATATGGATTACACTCTGGCAGGTACGTACGTACGTTTAAATGTGAATCATGAATTGTTTGTTACGTCAGTGGGTAATACTGAGTTGCACGTTTGTGTAAATATTACTATGCAGAAAATAAGGAGGTCAGTCGTTGACTATATTGAAATAAAGAGTCGGGATCAAACTAAACTGCGAAAGGTTGTGGGTTCAATTCCCAATGGAGGAAATGAAATATTTAATATTTTCATCTCTGGTATCGGAACGGAAGTGTCTGAATGGGAACAGAGTGTTTTAACTCTATTCTGCTATGTGCGGGATACAGCGTGAAGCTGATAAAAAAGAAATAAATAAAACATATATTATGAATTTATCAAAGTATATAGAAATGTCAATGAGTAGATCATAGTGAAAGTCACAGCTGGAGTAGGCTCGAGACCTATAGATGATGATGGAGTATGTAGCGTTATGCAACTATGCTAAAAATGTTTTTGCTTCACTTCGGTGCAAGGTCATTTTATCAAATGGAACATATAAAAATATTTATTTTTATGTTTTATATAACAAGTTAGTTATTGAATAATGCTCATTTGACATTATAATATTTAAAATAAAATACGTCGAACATGTTATGATTAAACATTAACCGGATTTTGACATTTTTTATTAATAATAAATTTCTTATTTTTCATATTTTTGTTGCTATCTATTTTTTTTATTAAGTGTTCAAATTTCCTACATAGATAGATTATATATTATCACTATATATATTGGGAATTTAACGACCTCATTAAAAGATAGCATCTAGTTATCGCGGTTCTATTCAAATCTAGTATGAAGGTCGATGTTTGTTCATTTCAAGTGATATACCTAAAGTAAATAAACTAAGTAATAATGTTGCCTTTTTATTATTATAAAGCTGATTTTATTTACAGAGTATAAATCGCCACAATATGAAAACTTAGGCTTCAATCTAACCAAAGAAAGATTAGTTCACAAAGGATACCCACAAGAAATATTAGAATTCGAATATGACCCTTCGTTTCCTGTCAGGTAAGTCAATGTTATTATAGAAATAATTGTCGTAGTTAGATTTTTAATATAATAATTATGTATTGACATAATTAAAAATAATTTATTTTTACTGAAACTGGTTTTTACTGAGTAGGTATTACATGTGTTTTTGTGATTTTTTCTGAATTTATTTACAAACATTCACTATTAAAGCTATTTCTTATATATGTTCTTTTGTTTTTAAACAATTTTTTTAAATACATATAATTCAAAGTCTAATTTGCTTACTAAGAAATAATGTATGAACATTTGCAAATATTAAATAAAGTGTGATATGCGCAATGTGTGCCGGTACTAGTAGGTACTTGTAAATCTTAAAATATTTATGTCTCACCTTGAATTAATTCATCGTACATCTAACACTGACATCCAACAAGGTTGCCTTTGACATTAAAATATATCTTACATTCGATATGTATTGATAAACAATATTTTTAATGCTTCAAAGTGCTTTACTATTTTTTTGAAGATAGTAAACGAACGATGTAAAATCTATATACAAGTATGACACATATTTCTATCAAATTAATGTATCTATAATAAAAAGGCAAGCTACACTATGATATACTTCGAAATTTACCGTAATGAAAAGTTGGACTTTGTTTAACTAAATCGAAAAAAATACATTAATATTTTAAAATTTGAGCTAGCTACTTCCTCTTGTTAGCCCTTTTACTTTTTATCCAAGCATAACGAAACGGAACTACGGCGTCGTCTTGTCTTGAAATCATCATAACACCTATAGTTTCTAATGTCGACACCATATAAACTTTCTAATTTTCTATATGAATATTAAAATTTTCTTTTCATTGCAGAGGTCTCTGGTTCGACACGTTATATGGCAACTTGTTAAAGGTAGACGCGTACGGCAACATATTAGTCTGCGTTCACGGATTTGAATTTTTAAAGCAGTTAGTATATAGTATTATTATTTTTTAGTAATAATACCCTTCACCCGCAAATAGCACGGTAGGCAGAGGGAACCTAGTGTTAAGACACTCTGAAAGAGGGGCTTTCAGCCGAATTATAGAGGCATGTAACCAGAGCGAAGAATAGAAAATATTGAATAATTAATTTCCCCCAAGTGGGACTCAAATCCACAACCATCGCATTTACATTCACACGCTTGTGCTATTTCGCCACGACGGTGTTTTTTAAATTTATTTTCATATTATTGTTGTTATATAAACAAGATTGTTGTTTCAGTTCTCAGGTATACGAATTGTATCCAAATAAATTTTTGACGCTCGACGAGTCGAGAGTGTACGTGTTGAATACATTATTCAATTTGCCCGAGACGTATCTGATAGCGTGTCTCATAGACTTCTTCACGAACTCGCCGCAGTACACGAGGTGAGTAGGGCTGGCAATGTTCCCTTTAAGTCAGTGATTATTTTTTGTTAGCTTCCCTATATTAATATAGCAGAGTAGGTAGAGTCAAGTGTCAAGTCACTCCTCACGCACTGTCAAATTTACTAGGCATTGCGTGTTGGGTGGTAGAAATTAACGTCGCACTTTGTCTTGTTACCAGAGCGAGAATGTTCCCCCGAGTAGGAATCGAATCATCTACAACTGTCGCGTTTACAGTCGGAAGCTGTGCCACGGCGACCTTTTGACAGTGAATCATGTTCATTTTAAATGTATATCACATTTAAAATAAATACGTGTACATTTTTGAAATAGCAAATTTTGCTTTACCGGCGCGTTTTAGTGGTATTGCGGTTTTTAAATTATATTCTCATTAAAATAATTCATCATTGACTTACTCGTATTCACTGCACAGAAAATTAAAAAAAACCGTTTATTATTAATTTTAAATTGTCATGGGAGCTATAGTATAAAAAAGTAGTAAAACTCAACAACAAAGAATGCGATAGCAATTCTCTTTTGAAGGTGTTTACAACCCTATATAATATTTGATAGCACGCTTTGTGTGGTGCCTATTATGTTGTAACGTGCCAATTTAATGTAACTTGACATGATCACATTAATCCAATTCAATTTTATAATTGGAAGATTTGGTACATACTTATTATTTATTTATTTATTATAAAATTAATATGTAACGTGTATATCTTATGTAGATTATATATAGAGATTTGGATTTCCAGTAAAGTTTTGCACATCAATTTGTTCATTTTAAATACGTAAGTAGTAAGTCATGAACTATTTAAAATATACTTCTTTTGGTGCGTGGGCACAGTTATGCGATCTGACGTAGGCGACAAGTACTGAACACTAGAATAGTAAACATTAATTGGTATATTATTAAAATAATTATACCTTTTACTATGTAAATTTGGCAATACGACGGAAATTAAACATTGTCTTAATTTCTACGCCTCTTTAATGATATCAATGATGATAAGACACAAGTATAATTTGAAATAGGTACATTGAATAACTTTTAAATATATTTTAGGGGGAAGACCGGTGTAAGATGCGGAGATTTGGCCATGTCCTTCAAATCTATATTCCAAGATGTCCGAAACGCAGTGGACTACGTCCATATACACGGAGACTTAAAGACTAAAACCACAGAAAATTTAGACCTGTATTTGAAAAAGGATGACAGATTGCCAATGTTCCTGTCGAGGATACGGGAGAGTGGCGCCAAACTGTTTATTCTTACGAACAGCGATTACAACTTTACTGACAAGATTATGAATTATCTCTTCGATTTTCCTTACGGATCTCAGGTATGCTTAAGTTTTTTTGTCTCATTATAATGTTGTATATATGTTTTACTTTTTTTTGCGGACAATTAAATATGATCGATTACTATAATTTTCGATAATAGATTCAGGTAATTTTAGATATATTCTCAGCAATGTTTATGTTTGGTTATATGTTATATTTTACATAATATCATAATATGAAAATATATATAATTATATAGGACTCTCTGACCACGCTGCTATGCTATTTTTAGTTTTAATAAATACCTACTCATTTTTGCGCATTTGTATGCCTACCTTGCCATATGCAAAAGTATGTATTTAGTTATATTTTTGGAGTATTGTGTTTTGTACTAAACTAGTATGATATATTTACTGTGTGCACTGAGGGCGACTGAAACAAATTACCATTTTAAATGGAAACATAGCGCCTATAAAATTTGTTTGTTTGTGAATGACAGAATGAACTTAGTGCGTATATTATGAAACTCGTCAAGGTTATTTATTTGGAATGCCTCTATACTGGAAAAGGTTGCGTCACTGTGAATAAACATTCTTCATAATAGAGATTATAGTAGATAAATTATTTATAAACAATTTTAATTGTATGCAATAATTGCACGCTAAAACTGAGATATGTGAAATAGCCTGAGGTATGTGAAATATATTTCAGATAAATTCAGGTGTATTTTGCATTTAAATCTATACTAATATAATAAAGCGGAAGAGTTTGTTGGTTTGTTTGTTTGTTTGTTTGTTTGTTTGTTTGAACGCTAAGATCTCTGGATCTACTGGATCGATTTACATTGTTTTTGTTTTGTATGAAAGCTGCATTCTTCAGAAGTGCTATAGGCTATATAATATTACNATGAAAATATATATAATTATATATGACTCTGACCACGCTGCTAGCTTCTTTTTAGTTTTAAGTTTTTGAGTAGGTATTTACTACTCATTTTTGCACATTTGTATGCCTACCTCGCCATATGCAAAAGTATGTATTTAGTTATATTTTTGTAGTATTGTGTTTTGTTTAAACTCGTATGATATATTTACTGTGTGCACTGAGGGCGACTGAAACAAATTAGCATTTTAAATGGTAACATAGCGCCTATAAAATTTATTTGTTTGTCAATGACAGAATGAACTAAGTGCGTATATTATGTAACTCGTCAAGGTTATTTATTTGGAATGCCTCTATACTGGAAAAGGTTGCGTCACTGTGAATAAACATTCTTCATTATAGAGATTATAGCAGATAAATTATTTATAAACAATTTTAATTGTATGCAATAATTGCACGCTAAAACTGAGATATGTGAAATAGCCTGAGGTATGTGAAATATATTTCAGATAAATTCAGGTGTATTTTGCATTTAAATATACAATACTGTTATAATATTTACACGATTTTTTAAGTTAAATTACGAATTTGTAGACAGTGAAGTTGATTATGACGCGGTCCACGTTCTATTTCATAATTTAGCATATTTACTAATCTATATATTAGTAGATTTTTTCTTTGTAAGTTAGTGTGTAAAATGATATACTTATGTCGTGTAATAGGGGCATTTCATTGTTATTCAAAATAGCCGAGAGGAAAAGTACGGTTACACTTATGTAACACTACGGGGACCTTGTTCTGTGGCGTGATGATATATCATTTAATACGTGCGCTAATTAATTTAAAAATAATATAAAATGTCGATGTTTTATCTTAAGTTCCAGTATATGTTTTATTACTCTTATTTTTTATTTTATGATATTCAGCTGTTACATACTATACGTAAATAAGAAGACTTACAATTTTACTTTTGTTGTTTATAACCGCATTGAATAAAGTAATTAGTTAATTATAGATTTTTATATAATATTTGGTATATATTCTCGCAATAATGAATTTTCTTTGGAATGTGGTTTGCTCAGTCAACATTGTTCATATCGTGTTTGACGTTTATATTTTTATGTTTCAAAGATATTTTTTCTAAAAAGTTCATCTTGGATGTGTTAATAGATGAAAGATATAATAGACATAAGTGAAAGACATGTGTTTTGGTTCTAATGACCCAAATGGTAGTCCATTAATACCTACTCGTATGTGAAGAGAATGTTTAACGTCTATCTAATTATTATCAATGCATAGAATAGTACAAAACTTGTATTACTAAAATGTTGTATGGTAATTAGGTATATTTCTCTCATATATAATAAATGTGTGGGTTGTTTGGAATTTGCGACACGCTATTGATAGATCTCTATCTCTTATAGATTATTAATGTGGAAGTAATAAAACATTTATTGCTTAGCTTATTTTATACAAGGATTCTAGGATCTTTTATTAACAACATCACCGTCGTCGTAAATATCTGTGGGTGGGGCATGACTTTGTTGTCAAATAATTTGATGACTTTTTTTTTATCTTTACACTTTTTCGTATTATGATAAATTGATAAAGAAAGCCTAGTTGGAAAACACTCTATTCCCTACTTTTTATTTATTAAAAAACATTGTTATTTTTTTGTTTTTTATGTGTAAATTAGCATTCATAATGAAGTATGTATGGTTGAAACTTTCTTATGCTATACATAAGCCGTCTAAGACATTGACATCGTACACGCAAAGTATTGTTTTTTTTATAAAGCAACGTAAGTGTAGTGTTTAACATAACATAATATAACATATAGCCGAATCTCAAATTATATATACTAACGAAACTTATAGTAATCGATCTTATTTAATTCTCCGCAAAAAAAAAGTAAAACATATATACAACATTATATTGAAACAAAAAAACTGATATCTTCTATGTTATGGTTTCCATAACATAGAAGATATCAGTTTTTTTTGGAAATTGGCCTTATCTAGAAAATTCCATTCCAGCCTGGAGAGCCCCACAGAAACTGGAAGACATATTTCGATTGGATCGTAGTAGATGCAAAGAAACCATTATTCTTCGGTGAAGGCACAACATTACGTCAAGTTGACACACAAACGGGTGCTTTGAAGATGGGTCACCATGTTGGCCCTCTTCATGAGGGCTTAGTTTACTCTGGAGGTATGTATCAGTTTATTTTTACTATATTCAAGTATTAAATTATTTTAGAAGATTTTGTTCAGTTGTAAAATTATTTAATTAACTATTAAAGTGACTTCAACGAGGCAAATATTTTTAATCTAAATTCTTGACAGGTCGTCAAAATAATTTTATCAGCTATAAAGTTTTTTCTTGTTGATTGACTAAAAAAAAGCTTTAAATTACTTCCCGTATGTAAAATTATTAATTGTTAATTTTTTGAATATTTTATTTTCTTGGTTATGTAAAATAAACACTTATAGAAATCGATCTTAACCTAACCTTGACATTCTATTTCCTTGCTCGTACAAAAATTATAATTACATGTAATAGAGTGGTGGTAAAGTTTTTTACTGCCGCATATCAAATACACAGTACTAGCACACTTAGTCATTTCATAGGTTTAATTTATTTTGAAATTATATCAACTTCAATATATCTATAGTTATAGCCATCTATTCCATTATTTTTATATCGGCTTACGAAAACTTAAATAACAACATCTAATTAATGTACAATATATTGAAGTAATTAATTTATTTATATTGGTATTGACTGACGTACTAACGGTCCTGGGATATATCTTATCATATCACCATTAAGAACTTTGAGTAGCGTACAATAACGTGATGTTACACAGTCACAATATTGACGCTGTTATCCATTTGTATTTGTACATCGTTGAGGAAACTTCCGTATATTTTGTACTAAAATTGATAAGACTGTGATATGATATTAAAGTAACATGAATTTTGGTAGCTTAACAAAAAAATACTAGCCTTGAGCTATTCCTATTTTTTTTTTAATATAACAAGTTTTATTTATAAAAGTTTTAATTAGTTTTAATAGTATAAAANGCCGCATATCAAAAACATAGTACTAGCACATTTAGTCATTTCATAGGTTTAATTTATTTTGAAATTATATCAATTTCAATATATCTATAGTTATAGCCATCTATTCCATTATTTTTATATCGGCTTACGAAAGCTTAAATAACTATGATATCAACAAACCAACATCTAATTAATATACTTAGAATTATTGAAGTAATTAATTTATTTATATTGGCATTGACGGACGCACGGTCCTGGGATATATCTTATCATATCACCATTAAGAACTTTGAGTAGCGTACAATAACGTGATGTTACACAGTCACAATATTGACGCTGTTATCCATTTGTATTTGTACATCGTTGAGGAAACTTCCGTATATTTTGTACTAAAATTGATAAGATTGTGATATTTAATTAAAGTAACATGAATTTTGGTAGCTTAACAAAAAAATACTAGCCTTGAGCTATTCCTATTTTTTTTTAATATAACAAGTTTTATTTATAAAAATTTTAATTAGTTTTAATAGTATAAAAGTTTATATTTTCAACGTAGATGGAATTTCTTGTGAATAATTTGATATCTTTTGTTATTTATGAGAAATATACTTACTCTAAGCACACTGTAGATGACTTGAATGTATTTGACTATTTTCAAAAAATAAAAATTGTAAAACAACCCAGTTTTACATTTAGCTGTATAATTTAGATATATGCATTTTTAAAAAAGTTATTTGTAATAGGTTCATGCGACGTATTTACCGAACTGATAAGTGCAAAAGGCAAAGACGTCCTGTACATTGGTGACCATATATTCGGAGATATCCTCAAGTCGAAGAAAATAGGCGGATGGCGCACTTTTCTCATTGTACCCGAATTAGTTCAGGAACTACACGTCTGGACCGACAAGTGCCAGTTGTTCGCCCAATTACAAAACTTGGATATACAGCTTGGCGATATGTACAAGTAAGAATTTCGTTATTTTGTATTTTTTTTACTTGACAGATCTTTAATTATTTTCAAAACCTAAAAATAATCGAAATTACAGCGGAAAACGGAGTTTCTGTTTATCATATACATACATATATGTGGGATGACGAGCGAAGAAATCAAAACTTTCGAACTTTAATGACATTTTTATAGCATTACAATTTATTTCACAATTAGCTTCACGCTGTATCCCGCACACAGTAGGGTAGGCAGAAGGAACCTAGTCTTAAGATACTCCGTTCCCCACTCTCCGCCGCGAGGACTAAGATGAGAAAAACACGGTTTCTATTTTGACAGAAGTTGAGAATACTTGTTATAATAGCCAAATAGTCTAGTCTAGTTTAGTCTAGTTAATAATCACATCAATTAATGGCATTTAGGTGTAGTATGAAAAGGGCTATAAAATTCATTTAAAGACGTATACGCTCATACGGTTATAAATATTTTGTTATCTCTCTTAGGTGATTATTGAAGGATAGGTCAAATAGGGTGTGATGTTATGATTTTAGTAAAAAATAAGTTGATTATTATGTACTAATCATAGCTGTTTTGTTCTTTATAAAATTTAAAAAAAAAACAGCATTACTTGAGTTATTCTAGATTATAATTTGATATCAAAAATAACTTGTTATCGATAGCGTAAGGTCACCTTTACATTTTTTGTTTTGAACGTGTTAAAACATAATTTACGTGTATTTTGCATAATAATTTGCAATCAAGAATTTATTTTGTATTTTTAGTTATATATGTACCTACACAACATTATAAAGCTTTTCTAATATGATATCAATGTTATTACATATACTGGTGGGATAATATAGATTGTTTTAGTATATAAAGTATGAAAAATATATACTTTTTCCTCATACGGATATTACAGCTCTACTTGCAATATTAAAAAATATGTTTATCTCCACAGAGATTTGGATTCGAGTACAACAGAAAAACCGGATATTTCCAAGCTGCGTATGTCGATCCGTGACGTCACACACAAAATGGACCTCGCGTACGGAATGCTCGGTTCGCTGTTCCGATCTGGGTCTAGACAAACATTCTTCTCTTCCCAGGTAATTTTTTAAATCAATTTTTTCCTTTTATTTAATATCTTTCTTTCTCTCTCTAGGCAAAAAAGCGCATCGTTAAGTCCCGCTACTCAAAACGCAATACCCCGAGATTTCGGCGGAATGTTTAGAACGGAGTGTCTTAACACTAATTGAATTTGAAATTAGTCTTATCTGAGTAAGATAGTAAAAGTATATATAATATTATATTAATTCTTCAGAATAAGTTACTGTTTTTTACAGTCTTGAGTACATATCAGTTAAAAACTGTTTAATACTTATTAAAATATATAAATAATAACCGGCGGTGCATGTTTAGGTGGTGAGGTACGCGGACCTATATGCGGCGTCGTTCTTGAACCTGATGTACTACCCGTTCTGCTACATGTTCCGCGCGCCCGCCATGCTCATGCCGCACGAGTCCACCGTCGCGCACGAGCAGCGCTTCACCTTCGACGCGCCCGCTATCGACCGGTAAAACACTATGACGACACTAACACATCACTATCATGCAACTGCCACGACAGTACCGCGACACGCGGCTATTGGCACGTTACTATCATTCAATCACAACATCAAAGCTTAGAAACTGAACGAAGTTCCGTTTCTCAACACGTAATGCCTCAAGAATTCGGCGGAAGGTGGGGCACGGAGTGTCTTAACACTCGGTTCTCAGGTGAGGTGATCTTACTAATCTAATATACAAATGTTTCCAGTTCAAGACACTCGAGCACACCGCGGATCTTAAGCGAGCGCGCGTTTAGCGCAGCCTGCGTCGCTGAAATATCTTCAGAGGAAACTGTCTCCGAATCATTGGATATAAAGGTAATTATTTATTATGTGTTAATTATAAATGAGTTAAGTGGTTAGTGGATATACTACAAAGTATATAATATTAATTTACAGAGATTAAGACATTTTAGTTTTAAATTGTAAAAAAATATAAATTGTAAATTCTTATTTCAAAGTTGATTAATTTTAACTGAAAAAATCTTGACCTTGAAACTACCGTAGTGTTGCTAAATCGTAAATAGTGTCGCTATATAGTAAAATAATTTAAAGGAAAATTGGCATTTTGCTGCGCATTAAAAGTTAACTTTTATAAGATATAAAGTAAAATACTCTTAATTGCTGGTGCACAATAAAGAGTATTTTACTTTATGTTATATGATATTTATTTTATTCCAGGGCGAGCGGTCAGTGCCGCACGTGCGCCCGGAGACCCCGCAGCGCCTCACGCACACGCACGACGAGGACTGCTCCGATGACGAGGACATCTCCAAGCACAAATAGAGTGGTTAGTAGCGCCGTTTTACTTACAGCCCGAGAATCACTTGTCGAGACACGACCGCAGAATGCTTCATTTAGATACCTACATACTGGCGCCCGCTCACACTAACGTATAGTTCACTCGAGAAGAAAATAATCGAAAGTAAGACAAAAGCCTCAAATTAACCTATACTAAAGCCTTAACTGCAGCTAACTTCAGGACGGCCACGATTCGTCGTCTCAGTCTGCATTTAGAGAACGTTGTGCAGTGTTAGGACTCGGAAATTAAAGAATACTTAAATATAATCACTTTCCTGAATGAGTATTGCCATATTGAAACATTATTATTTCACCTAAGCAATTAATGTTCTAATTCTATATTATTATTTACTTTCGTAATACTATTATTATTGCGTTTGTATACATTTTTATATGATTTTTATGTTTGTTCACTATAAATTTTAATATATGAGCACTTATGAGCTTACAATTTTGAAAGTCTGTACTAAAATACGTTAATGTGTTCTAAATCTTATTTTTTTTTGCAGAACCCTTACGTCTACGCGTCTGGTCAATTAATTGTTATGGTATATAATACGAAGATTCAACGACGTACGTCTGAAGAAATGCTTTTAAAAGCAGACTCTCATTATAAAATGTTGTTCTTGTTATCAATTTGTTGAAAAACTCATTGCGAGACTAAATTTATTGATATTGTATAAATTTTGTAATATATATGCTATGGACCAAGTGGTAAATTGGTAAAATTTCATAATATCCGGGTATTGTTTATAGTGAAATAATAAGAATGGCAATTTAATATTAGCTATACAAGTAATTAAATTGTTCGGCCGTACGTACATTTCATTTTGACAAATAAGGAAATAGTTACTTTTTATTATTTACAATGCCTAGTCATTATTTATAATACCTTGATTGATTACTTGATCCATAACATACTGACACAGTTAAAAATAGATGTATCGTGTAGTAAAATAACGCACTTTTTTTCATATAAATAGGTAATCTACGTTTTTGAAGTATACGAAATAAATATATATGAAGTATACTTTCCTAGTTTTTCTAGTTTACTAGGTTTTTTAGTTTTCATAAAAAATAATACTAAATGTAGTTCATTCAGTAATATTTAATTTGTTTTAAAAATTTTAGTTGTAACTTCTTTTATGTAATACATAAAAGAAATATTTAACGGATTTACATATATTGTGTGAACATAAATTATTTTACTGTTCACTGTTCTGGTATGAGTCATAGTGCAGGTCCATCAGTTTTATTAAACACAATATAAATCCGTTAAGGGGCCATCTGTAAATTACGTAACAGGAATGTTATGATTATTTCATTTCATGACCCAAGGGAGAGGGCATGTCATATAATATTTCATGTAATACTTTACAATTTTACACTTAAACAATATTATATTAAAACAGCAGTCTGTTTGTTATTTTTGTTCACACCAATTCAAATTTAATACTTACGTGACGTCACGATATTAAAGATAACTCCCCCCCTTGTCACTCTTACCCTTGACCTTTTATCGTGTATCGTCATTTATGAATGGCATCAAATATTACTTTGATTTTCCTTTGTTTAGTTATTCAAAGCTTTTTGCATTTTTATCTTAACTGAACTGAATACGGTTTGTAATGCTTCGCCATATTATTATAACGTATTGGGATCTGATGAGCAATGTTAAATAATGTGTGTAAGAATTCTCAATTATGATATTAATGTGTGACGGCAACTTTATATTATTTTTAATTTTACATGTAAATGTAAACATGTAACTTTTATGGACAAGCAATGATAATTTTATATAAGTATATAATTTGTTCATTATGTATGATTATCGCTATATATATATATAAATACAAAGGGTAACGCAATTTGAATGTTATAAGCAGTATTTGTTCATGATAAATATAATATGGAATTCATGTAAAATTCTTTTTTTATGAATTAAATCCGATTATGCCTAAAATGTACCACAATATTTTAATCTATGAACATTAATATCTCTAACATGACTATATTGTGACAAAATAACAATTATTCGTTATGTAATTTTAAATTCGAAAGAGTGCTTCCGAATAGTAATTATATAAAGAAATTACTATGAAATGTATTCATAAGACTTGGTGGTACGTCTTAGCAGGGATGTTATGGGGCTCAGTAACCATATCCGAAACTATCACATATTTGATATAAGATAATTTCGGATATGGGTAGAATAAATGATAATGACAGGTTTTGTATTTTGCTTGGCCAAGCAGACTAGCGCTCTTAGAACGTAGTATCGTATAAGTACGATGAACTTTTGTTTCTAGAAAAAGATAACAAATGATCACAAACTGTCAATAAATTTCTCGGAAAGATAATACGTGTTACCAAAATTATCCAAAACTAATGGATCATCATCATCATCCTCATCAACAGCCATCTTGTGTCCACTGTTGGCCTTCCCCAATTCTCGCCACCACACTCGATCCTCAGCTTTTAAAACTAATGGATGATTTGAAATAATTTTTTATCCATAACCAATATCGATATTGTATTATTCTTACCATATCTATTTTCTAAATGTTATTTTCGTAACATCCCTGCATCTTAGCACAAGTAGGCATAATTGCGAAAATGAAGTGAAATATTCGAGACTGGTCAAGGAACGTGATAATAAATGAAATTGTGATGATTATTCATAGATGTTATATTTTTATTTGTTAATTTGTACATTTATGTATGTTTATATTACAATGTAAATGCTCTTTATTTTTTGTTATGAAGTTAAATGTTTATTATTTTCAGTTCAATCAACATTAATATACGTAAACGGTTAAATTACAATTAATTATTACAACACGCATACGCCCAGGGTCATATTAAATAATTATAAAACTCATGAAAAAATAATTGTTTTATCGAAAATCAATAATTTTTAAACATTACTATACTGGGCCTAAAATTAAAAAAAAGTATGTACCTAACTAATTTTCTCTTAGACAACCGTGTTACATAGTTTTTTTACAAACATAAAAAATTTAATCCGCGCCTTTTGGGAACCGTCCAAGAGGCGCGAGTTTAAATCTCGCTACGTTCAATTTTTTATGTTTCGTGTAAAGTATTTTTACAATAACCATGTTACAATTTTCACATTATCATTGAACATAGAATTGAGGGGCCGTCTTGGCGCAGCAACATCAGCTTCTGTCTGTTAGCGCGACGGTTGTGGGTTCGGTTCCCACTCGGAAGATTTCTGAACAAATTCCTTCTGTCTACCCCGCTATATGCAGGATACTGCGTGAAATTAATAAAAAAATATATGAACAAAAACAGCATTGATAAAACAACTTATTTCTTTACATCTCGATATTATTGTTGATTGAACGCTACAATGTTTAGTTATTATATATATGCAAGTAGAAGTACGAGAATTATGAAGTAACTGTTTCAATCGAAAGAGAGATTGTTACTGTAGTGTTTTTTTATGAATTTGTACCCAATCACACAAAGATTGTAGCCGAAAAATAGTATAATAAATGAATATAAATATGCAGATTTGTATTTCTTCCTTGCACTACATACCTTGGTAATTTACGAATTTAATATTATTTTAGAATAGTTTAATCTGTCTATTTTATCTATAACCCGCAAAAAGCAAGGTAAGCAGAGAGGATCCAGTGATTAGACACTCCACACCACGCAGTTATCGAGACGTCGCGTGTTTAGTGGCCTTGTTACCAGAGCGAGGCAATGCAAATAACTCGTCCCGAACGAGAGTCTCACGCCAAACCGTCGCAATTACAATCACGCTGTCGCTGTGCCTATATGACAGCATGAAGAGTTTAATTTAACATTAAATTTCATTCTTGAGTTTAATTTCAGATTAAATAAGTAGGAAATTAAAAGAATTACGAATTACAAAATCTTTATATTATTTCTATAACGTAAAGCTTGTACATAGTAAAGAAATCAATCAGCTTGGTGGCATCCTGTGGTATCTCGCACATGCAGCAAGGTAGGCAGAGGGAACATAGTATTTAGACATTCCGTTCCCCAATTTCCACGGTATTGTGGAGGCAGTGTGTGTGCGTCTTGAGTGGCGGAACTCAACACCAGAGCGAAAAAATGAGAATATAAATTTAAATAAATATTTCATTTCATTAGCTTCACGCTGTTTTTTTGTCATTTCATCAAGTGATGATCGAACTCACAACTAGTCGCGTTAACAGTCACACTGTGCCTCTGCGCCACGACTGGTAGTAGTTTTTTATAAAAAAAACTTTGTTAAAAACACAATTATGCCATTATTACAAGAGCCTTACTAAATACAAAACAAAGAAACTGTCTTCGGCTTACGCCCAATATTAATAATGTATCTCCTATCTCCAGTTAACGTCTATCTCGTACTGTCCGACATATCTATCCAATCACTAACCTGCATGCCTACCTCCATCTCTGTCTATTTCAATCTATGGTAGCAATTTTTGGATTAGGATTGGTTATTAACATTGGGCGTTAGAGTGTAAATCTATATCTCTTTATTTTATTTCAAATAGCAATAGCAATTAAATCTCGCCACATAACATTGGCAGTGTGTCGAATTTAAGTGGAATGCCGAGAACGGACTGTCTTAACAAAAGGATCTCATTGCGTGCCTGCTATATGTTGGACACAGCGTGAAACCAAAGGAAAATCTCATCACTACACTTTTTATCCTTCAAAAAGTTAAACAATTTAAACAAAACGAACACGTCAGGTTTATAATAACAGTTCTTCTAAATAATCTTCAAATTCTTCTTCACGAGTTTTTTCTTCTACTTCTTGAACACCTATAACAAGTTATGAGTAGGTTAATATGTAAAAAATGATTGTTATTTTTCTTTTTTCATACACAAAATTCTATTAAGCTTTATATAATAGGTACTAAGTAAACTAGCTTTTAAGTTCGTCTGGGTGGTCTAATGAAAACAGAAGAGTTTTGTACCTAGACTGTCAGTCAAGGTGCGTGAGGTAAGTAGGTAGGTACCTAAGTGTAACTCTGTCCTACGGTACGGTGTTAGTAGGTTACACTAAAACGATACACTATGTTATACTTAAGCCTTCAACCATCCTCGATACATGTATGCAGTTATGCACTGTCCAACACAAAAATATATTTTTTAATTTGAATCAGTTCCTATGATTAGTGCGTTCACCCAAACACATTCACTAGCTTTATAATATTAGTATACATAGTGTAGATGTAAATGTTCTATATTGAATATCGATGCTAGACTGCAATGAAATCTTAGCAGAGATTTGCAAATTCTATTTGCGTTTCTTGCATTTCAGGCAATAACATTCTAATTTTAATAGACATTTGTAGATCAACAAGGATAATTCGATAAAATACTTAAAATACGCACGGATTTATTAAGTGTTTTGGAACGTCCATACAGTATTTATAGTATTAAATTATTTTTTATTTAATCAGGTGGCAAGGAGAGGTGATGGCCACGCGATACGAATGCTCATAATAAATGAAGTTTGACATTGTATTATACGATACAAAACGTAGCGTAGCGATTTGAGGGGTTAAAGTAATTTGTTGGTACTCATAAATTAAATGTTATGGCATTTAATAATGTAATAGAACCAAAAACAATTTCTTTTTGTCTTAACAGCTTAATAGATTTTCTAATAGTTCTCACTACTGTATTTTGACAAGATTCCCCCTATATTTAGTGTTAGTTTTATTTCAATAGTTTCAATATTATTCTCATTTTACTAAGCGGGCGAAGGAGGTAAAAACTAGTAAATAATAATAATTTTCATTATAAATATAAGTATACCTTTTTTCCACAACGACTCGTCTTTATTTTCAATATTTTCCGTTGTTTCCATGGAAGTAGAAGGTTCTGATGCCTCTATGGGTTCTGTTGGCTCCGAGTCACTAATTTCGTCATCGGTGTTTGCTTTTTTGCTACTTTTTCTTTTCTTCTTTTGACTCTTTCTGAGCCTCTTAACTTCACGCTTTTTTGATTTATAATTCAATTTTTCCGAACATTCTGGGCATAGGCCTAAGAAATAGTTATAAAATAAATATGGTTTGAGATGTTGTTTTAAAAAAAGTATAGTAGATATTATAAGATAGATTATAGATCGGTTCGGTTCGGTTCTTTATTTATGGCGCTTCGAGCGTGCCAGTTGAGCACTATTCACTTCGCCAATGTCACGTTGTGTGGAGAACATACAAAGGAGAGTGTACGGTAAAAAAGAGATTATATTACAAGTATAGATTAAGAGAGTTAATATTAACTTCATAAACTCCCAATTTTCTTTAGTAATTTACAGCATTGTAAATAACGGATTTCAAATAGTAAATAAGTATACAAATATCAATAAATCTCAAATAGAGTTTGTGCATATTCATATAGTTTTGAAGTCGATTTTTTTAAAAATACTTTTAAATAAATTTATTAGTAAGTATTGCATTTAGTCACTTACGAACTTTAACGAGGGCATTCTTTTTTTCGTTATCTTCTAAGTATGCAAAATTTACTTCCCAAGACTTAAGATCACTGTCATTACTACATCTTTTGTTTCCACACTGGAATTGCCCTTTTCCCAGAACAACTTCTTTTTCAACACGCCATCTCAATGCTACCTTTTTAAATTCAAATTTACATGAAATCGTAATTCATTAGACAGAATTATTAATTATTCGCTGCATGTAAGGCATGCATATAGGGGTTTCATTTTGAACGATTTTGATTTATAATTTTTAATATAAAAGGTAGTTAAAATCTGAATATACAAAATATATTCATATTTTAAAAAAAATGCACGTGTAAGTTATTATATTAGTACAAAGGAAGTCTGGTTTAGATAATTGTTGTGTAGACTGTAGATAAGTGTTCTATCAAGTTGCTATTTATATTTAGCAACAAAAGGCGACTATAATATAAAAAAATACCAACGGCTTTACAGTTTTCAAAAATATAAGAAATATTTTAAAATTATTGGCTATTGCCTCCTAAGCCAGCCTAAAGAGAATGATAATAAAACAAATTGAAATTCTGTAATTTAGCACATCGGGTAGGCATAGAGAACCTGAGAACCTAGTTTACCTCGACACTCCGTTCCCATTAAGACACTTCCGTTCCCATTTTCCGCCGAATTTTGGAGGCCGTGATGAGTGGCGGAATTAACGCCGCGTTTTGTCCTGCCACCAGAGCAAAGAAACTAAAATATTTCATTTCCTCGAGTGGGAATCGAACCTGCAACCTGTCGCGTTGTCGCCTGTCACACGCTTGTGCCACTACGTCACGATTGGCTTCTAGGTGCTATTGCTTGCTGCTAAAACCCTATATACCTATATTTAACAACATTAAGTTATACTATTTATTAAATAAATAATAATATTTATAATAGGAATATTTATATTACATACAGTATGTATCCAATAACGAAATATGGCACTTAAAACATAATATACAACAGCAAGCATATAATGTACATAAATATTCTAAATTCCCAAATAAAAAGTAGGTCCACTAGAATTTCCATGTTCACAGTCGGTTAATCAAGGAGTGGCACCGTGGCAGGCAGATGTGCGCTACCGGCGCGGCGCGGGAGACCGCGCTATATTTAGCCTACAAAAAGGCACTACGGCCATGTCATTGTCGCGCTCCCCGATACAACGCACAAAAGAAGGTCTCGGGGGCAAAAAAGGCAATAGAGTTCCACATTCTATTCCATAGGGGACCGTCCCCATCATCCGCAGCGCAAGGGGAGTTAAACATAAATTATCTCCGATGTTGCCTTCGAAACCGTTAGCGAATGTAAATAAGTACAGCTGATTTATTTGTAGGTCAAATAGATGACAGCCATTTTATCGAACGTTTTATGTAAATACCTTTACAAAATAATACAAACGAAATTGGTTCCAGAACGGAATCACCCGATCGTTGTTTAACTACTTATTTTTTTAACATTGTACAACAGTTCAGATTTTATAAATTCATATACAATATACAATTAAAATTACTTTTTAACATTAACGATTACTACTATACGAATTTGTTTTTAGTTTTATAAAAAAGATAATTCATCGTTACAATGACTCACGGACTTACTTTATTCTCTTTATACCGGCTGAGATCGCAAATACAATACTCTTTGAATAGTTTATCGTAATATTTTTTAGCTAATTGTTTTTCCCACGTGTCCGCGACTTCGTCATCTTCCCACAGAAACTTGTGGTTCTCCCTTATAATATCGAGATCTGTTCGATCTCTCGACGTGTCTCGTTTCAGTGACGCCGAGGTACCCTTGGCATTCAAACAATAAACATTAACTAGATACTTATGTAACTCATATGGATTAAGATTACGCAACCTTGCCGACATCACTAGCGCAACCTAGAACAAAGGGAAAATGACCTATTTAATTTGAGATAATAAATGAAACATGATTTGCAACAAACAACTCTTTAATAAAATCGACAATTATTACATTTCCTATAAAAATATCCATAAAATGTTCTTACTCTAATTGTCATGATGAGTTATAACAAGGTGCATTTAGATAAATATGTAAAAAAATGTTGTTAAGGCGTCAATAAATAATTGTTACATTTGTGCACGAGTTAATATCTACTCTGAATATTATTGTCAGTCTTGTAGATTTTTTGTGTATTTCCATTTGGCTCAATCTAAATTCTTAATTCTATGAACGATCCATGCAACTAAAACTCTAATTATTAAATACAATAAATATATTAAATTGTAATTATTGCCTTATATGCTAAATATAAAAAAAATGTCAATATTTATATTATTTGGTATCAACAACCAACAAAAAATAGTAGTGGCACAATAGAAAAATTAAATAGCTTTGGTGTGTTAGCCAATTATACCTTTAGAATAAGTCATAATTTAAAGTTCCATAAAGAGAATAAATACTTTATTCAATGACTTTGTCATAGCATTGCAGAATAATAAAATATATAATATGGTTAAATATATTTTCACTGTTTAACATTTGTGATGTTTGTTCCAATATTTTTTATTAATTAAACTACAATATATGTATCCTTAACTAACTATACTAATTGTTCACGATGGCTTAACTAAATCATGAAACTGAGACCATCATAACAGGAAGTCATTTTTATAGTGCCTCATTAAAATGCTTATTTATCATATAAAATATGAAAACCTATGATATATTATTCCAATTGTATATATCAATCTTTTTCTTTTATTATTTGTCTAAAGTCTAAAAAATATTTGGTTTAGCATTCCCTTAATAGTAGTATAGAATAGGCACATAAGATATAATGTATTATTGCTTTGGTTACAACACAGTACAATAAGAATCACTTGAAATACTTATCTAAAATTTGGCAAAGGTACTCTTTACAACTGGTATACAACACCTAGTAAAGGTTTACAAAAATATATATTTATTAAAGCTCTTCCAGTGAAGCAGGAACAATTATAAGATTAGTGACAAATTCAGAGTATATAAAAAGGCATTGAATTTACAGTAAATTCTTTATATCTTATACAAAAAACTAGTATATCAAGTGTTACTGAATATCTGACCTATATTCATTAAAATATCACTTTATCATATCTAAAAGGCAACTTTGGATTGAGATATGTGTGACATAGTATTAAAGCACCTGCTAAGGCATATTTTAAATATCCTAAATTATCCCAAACATGCATTTATAAACTCCATATAATATATAATCTTATTTCAAAAGCAACTACAGCACACCAAGAGTGTAAGGACACTCGCAATAGTAACACACCATAATGACTAAATTATGAACTAGAATGTGGATTTATCAATTTGGTATAAAACAATGCACATTATAATTATTAACAATCAAAATATGACTAAATTTTTGGCAATTAGAGAATTGGAAGTTTTGTGAAAAGCATCACGGAAACCTTTAATTACTTATCCTAACTCCAATAAATAATATAATTTGTGCTAGGAGTTAACAAATTATTATTTAAGTCTCTTTATTATCTACATTGTAAAGTATCCAAATAGAACTAGTCGAAATTTTTACTCAATAACAGATTTATAAACAATAAATAGGTATACATAGGTATGTGATGCTTTTTACAAGCTACCAGACTATGTCTGATTTTTATCCATGTGTTTTCTCATGTTTCTTCATATTGTCTGACCGAGTAAAAGCTTTGTCACATACTCCACAGTAGTATGACTTTTGTTTAGTATGAACGGTCATATGGCGAGACAGTTCACTCTTAGTTACAAATTTTTTCTCACAGACTGTACAAGCATGTTTGCGAACATTTAAATGGAACTTCATGTGTATCGACAATGAACTGGATTGGGAGAAGGCTTTATGACAAAGTTCGCAAACAAAAGGACGCTCCCCAGTGTGCTTTCTTAAATGATTTGTAAACCCTGTTTTCGTGTAATCTTTTTGGCAAAGATGACAAAAATTTGATTTAGAGTCAAGCATACCAGGAAAGTGAATATTTATGTGTTTTCTGAGTTCCCAGTAGCTTGGAAATTTTTCTGAACACACATGACAAGGGTATTTTTTTTCTTCGGTGGGTTTAGCACTGCAGTGATGTGAAGTCAGTAACTGTTCACTAGTAAACATTTGATTACATTGGCCACAAATATGACTAGCCTCTGAATCAGTAGATAGTGTCACCTCTAAATAATTTTCAATTGACATAACATTTCCATTGGAGCTATCAGCATCATCGTTTTGTATCGGGGGCATTTGATCAGTTTCATTATCTGTTATATCTTTGGTATCCATTTTTACTAAATAGTCTCTATAGTCCAACAACTCTTTACCTGAATTGTTATTATCGGGTTCTACTAGATGTAAAACGGGCGATTCACTTTGATCTCTGTCTGGTGACATTTTCTCATTATCTGAGTGTTCTGGTTTGGAGGATACGTTGTTGTCAGATTCCCAGCCATTTTCGACGATTTCTACATCGGAATCTGAATCTTCAGCACTTGAAACCGTATTATTTACTAAGTGGAACCCGATATCATCAAAACGCAACACGTTTGGGGGAAGTTTAACCCCCACAATAGCTTGAATCGCCTGCCATGAAAGCTCCTGGGGGTTGTTCTGCATATTAAATCGCACTACTCTAACCTACAAACGAGTGTTTAGGTATTACAAGAGGAACATTAAACGCTAAGAAATTAAATAAAAATAATCACAACATTTACCTGTTACGTGCACGATTTTGAAAATAAATAAGCAGATGACACTTAAATTCTACATCTAAAAATATTATGCTATACACTGCACTTCACTCCTGTATATGGATGCGTCTTTGTCATTGAATTTGAAATGGAATTGAAGTCCCCCTATCAAATGCAGCAAAGAGCGCTTTAAGCGTAGTGATGCGCTTTACTTTGGGCTAGATGGACATTGTAATGATTTATAAGTGCAGATTAAATAATAAATAGAAACATAATAATTAAGATGTTTTTACAGTAATCATTGCGAATGATTTACAAAAACAAATAAATAAAGTCATTAGTTAAGTAAAAAAAGTCAATATTTATATTTTATTTGTAATTAAACAGGTTTTAATTACTTGATAATATGACCCTTATATTAGTTTTTAATAGAATAAAAAATAATGTAGTTGAATATTTATTATAAATTTTATTTTCTGTATGGCAATTATATATGTAAGCATACTAAGCACAGTGCATATTTATTAATAATTTCAAATGAAATAAAATATTTTCAATTTCAAATTAGGATGACTTAAATTGCAAAATAAAAACTATACTATTTTAACGTTAACGTGATGATATTAAGAAAGTATCGATTTATTTCTAAGTATTAGCTTATCAGATAGGCTAATTAAGTTATTTCATTCTTCTGAGCATTTAGCCCTTGCTTTGCTTACTACTCTGCCAAACTATAGATGGATTATAAAATAAATATAATTTTACCCGTTCTGTGGATGTCTCCAGAGCAAGGAACATATTATACTGGAAAAGAACAGAAATGTACAAGAGTTTAACATCCTCCAACTGCTCTCAACCACGTTGCTGAGTTTGCAAAATATGCTAAAAAATAAAACAAACATAACTTTGACCGTTTTGGATCTATTTGTATTGTTGCTAGTGATGTATTTACTACGATAGTTAATTATTATTGTCGTCCAGTTTACTTAGAGTATTAATTTTAAGATATACGGTGCTTATATTGTGACAGACTGACATTCTTTTACTTTATTGTTGAACGCATTCTGTCTTGTCACCAGTCAAATACACTTGAATTTTGACATTCTGTTTCTGTGTAATTCAATTCAAAATTTCGAGGGATTTTTGTTAAGTTGGTTAATTATTTTTTTTTTTTTTATTTTTAAATCAAGACATTACGTTGTAAAACTATTTTAAATACGTTTTTATGCTGTAGTATAATCAAAGTATATGTTTTAAATATATTTCGTCGTTAAAAATGAATTCATTAGAGTCCCTGGAAGAATTTATTAAATCAAATGACAATTTTAAGAAATTCATAAACCATTCTGTAGTTCCTGATATTTGTAAGTCCGAACCTTGCATGCTTGGAGTTGATGAGGCGGGTCGTGGTCCAGTCTTGGGTAAGAAAAGCTTATATTTTTTGTAGTAAACTCATGGCCAGAGTCAATTTGCAATTAAATTAATACCTCCTCCTATCCACATTTTCATTTTTTTCATATACTTTTGGGTTGCATTAAAATATTATGTATAAGCAGTTCAGTCTCTTATAATGTGACAATAGTTGTCTGACTAATTGATCTACTGGTGCCATTTTCAGAATTTACAGTAACAAATTAATGAGGCTGAAAAACGATAACATTAAATTAAAATTATTTTTTTTTTATGTTGACATTGTTTTTTTGTTACACTACATAGTAAATATATATGTGTATTATTTTGATTTTCGTCTCATTCATTAAATGTTAACTTGACTGTGATAGCTTGATCACTGGTCCATCTTCAAAAAATCTCTAGATACAAATTTTATTTCACTTTTGCAAAGTTTATTTAGACCTTTACTTTTAAATTTTTTAATTTCATTTATGTAAGTTTATCTTGGATATGTTTTTAAAAACATATTAGTGCAAATTTTATGATATATTTGAATATTGTGCAAATTTTATGATATATTTGAATAAAATATCAACTTTTCCATTCTATTTCAGGTCCAATGGTATATGGTATAGCATATTGCCCCTTGAACCAGAAAAATGTATTACAATCCTTAGGGTGTGCTGATTCAAAAGCACTGACAGAAGAAAAAAGAGATGAAATCTTGCTGAAAATGTTATCTGAACCAGAACCAGTTCAAAATGTTGGTTGGATTGCTGAAATAATATCTCCAAACTACATCTCAAATTCTATGTATAGAAGAGCTAAGCATTCCTTAAATGAGGTATTTTTAAAATATTTATTTTAATTAAACACTAGAAACATGGTACATATCTTTTTTTCAACTAGTCCAAAATTATTAGTCATAACTGTATTTTATTTTATCTGCTATTTAAAATAGGCTTCAAAGTAGACATAACTATCATATCATATCATATCATATCAACTATCAACTCTGTCATGCTATTTGAGAAAAAGAGTGTCTTAAAACTAGGTATAAGTGGAAAAAATTTACTATCAACATTGAATATATTATTGTTTTAAGGTTTCTATGAATTCTGCTATAGATTTGATCAAAAAATCATTAGAAATGGGAGCAAATATAACTGAAGTGTATGTAGACACAGTGGGACCACCGGAAAAGTATCAAATGAAATTGAGTGAAATATTTCCTAATATAAAAATAACTGTAAGTAACCTTTTATTTTTCAACTTATTTTGTAATTTTAATCTGTTTTAGAGTAATGGAGGTTGGGCTAATTTAATATTGGCAAAGACACCATTTTTTCATTAGCTCTTTTCAACTTCCAATATAGAATATTGAAAAGCCATTATAATTAGGAAACAAGTGATAGCTTGTAACTTAAATTGAGGCCAGTCATGGCGCAGGGGTACAAAGAGTGCTGTAAAACTTACTGTTTGGGTTTGATTGCCACTGTAACAAAACAAAGTGTGGAGTTAAGCTCTGCCATTTGTTTGCCAATGTCATAGACAATGGGCATAGCGTGGGGAGCAGAGAGTACTAACACTAGTTTCCCTCTGCTTACCTTGTTTGTGATCCCACAATAGTGTGAAGTTTAAAAAAATATTTTTAGGTTGCAAAAAAAGCTGACTCCATATATCCAATAGTATCAGCTGCTAGTATAGTGGCAAAAGTAACAAGGGACCATGCACTCAAAGTGTGGAAATTTCATGAAGGCCTGGAATTGGACCACACAGAATTTGGTAGTGGGTATCCAGGAGGTATGTAGATTTTATGTGTAGTAAGAAATATCCAAAATATTATACGTTTTTCCTTGACTCTATATTATACATATACAATGTAAATGTTAAATAAAGGACAAATTATACCAGGGGATTTTTTTTATCATTTTGGATATTTCTTACACATATATCCATACATATATATAAAATAGAATACGGGATCCATCTCTAAGTAACCATAGTCAAGTGCCCAGAGATGGCCCTTTGGTTTGGTGGGTTTAAAACTCCAAAATTTTTATGAGTGGGAGGTAGAAAAGTCTTCTCTATTGAAGTTAGGATGTTTTTGTATTTTAATAGCCTTGTGGATAATTCTGGAATATATCTGTTTTCCTTAGTGAGGATGTGGCGTTTAATAAACCTAATGTAATGGTTGGGTTTATCCGCTATATTCTCAAACACAGCTTCTGCTCAAACCCAGACTTTGGTAACAGTGAAAATCTAAAATCTTGTTATTTTTATCTATCTATGTCTTTTTGTTTGTCCGGACTATTTTACGAATGAATCTCTAATATCCTCTATAAAGATAATGGGGATTATAGTGCTCCACATGTGGGCTACTTATTACCGCGGAATTCCCCCGGGAACCGGATTTACGCGTGAAAAACCACATTTGTCATGTGCGCGTTCTTACCGCCTACCTAGGTAGATATGAAATCACTAAAATCAAAGTCAAAAAAAGTCTGAGCAAAATAAAAAAGATATTAATTTTAATCTTATAAGATTAAAATTTGTATTTATTAAGTGTATAACAGTATAGATATACTAAAATAATCTCAAATAAATGGAAATATTAAATATTAACAACAAATTAAGCCATTGTGGTGCAATGGGGGAGTTTCCAAATAAAAAAGGCAATAGTTGTGGGTTCTTAATTCGATTTTGACGAACTGAGTTCGGTTGTCTGAACTGAGTGTAAAGTGTAGTGTAAAGTAAAGTGTGAAAAGTCTTTTTTTACAATTATAACAACAGAATTGTTGAATATGCTGTATAATATATTGTTTCATGAAATACATGTATAATGCTAATAATATATTGTTATTATAGCTCTTGCTATTGCTTTTGTTTTTATGATTATTTTTTTACTTACAGATCCTTTGACCAAAAAATTTATACGAGAACAAATCGACCATGTTTTCGGTTACCCCCTATTAGTAAGATTTAGTTGGTCGACCGCTGAATTGATGTTGCAAGAAAAAGCAGCAAAGTGTACCTTTGAAGAAATTGAAGATACAAACAAAAAAACTGCTGGAACAAAATCTATTAGCACATTCTTCTCCCCAAAGAATGAAAAGAAACGGAAAAGACATAAATTCTTTGAAGAAAGATACTTGATGATGAGTAATGCTTTTGAATAATTGTTTTTTTGACGATTTAAATGAAATTTACAATTTTTATATGTCTTTTTATTTCATAGTGATGCTTGCTTAAACACTATTTGCCTACAAGTGACTTGGCTTTAGATCCACACTAGTCTATGTTAGTTACTATACTTAGAAAATGAGGAACTTAATATTAACGTATCGTTAATTAGGATATTAGCACGAAAAAAGTAAAGAAAATAACTTTAAGTTACATATACTTATACAGCAATATATAAATCATTATATGGAAGAGAGAATGCTATTTAGATACCTACTGAATATATTTAATAAATTATGTGAATAAAATGTAATAATACTTTTTGCAGTGTAAACTCAACAAGTACCATACATGTTAAAACTTACAATCGATTAGCTCACTAAGTGAAATTGCATTAAGCAGTAGAAATCAACAAAATTTAAATGTATTTAATGCTATTGACGTTGTATACAGTTTTATTTTTCATTTTTGGTACCCTTCCAAATGTGCTGACAGCTTTTAAAAAATTCAATCCGCATTGTTTTAACCTGTGTTCAAATGAATGCAAAATAACACCAGGGATGAAACGTTTTAGCTAATAAAAAATACTCAATAAAATAGCTATAATTAATTAATTTGAGGTCAGTCAAGCGCAGGGGTACAAGCTCAAAATGAACAGAATGTTTTAATACTAGATTTCCAGGTTCTTTCTATGTGGTGTGGGATACAGCGTTAAGCTAAGAAAAAAGTTCTATTAGTAAATTGTTGGTATGTCCTTACTGTCTCTCGCCTTCTCTAATCGAAATTCGCAATCAAAATATAAAACTCCTAATAATCCTAGTTTCTAATAATCCAACTTTCTCAAGCAAATTGCGATCTAATAAAGATTTCTTTATGCGATGAAAGGCCGTAAGTCATACATTTATCCAAGAAGGTTAGCTCCAGCATTAGCATGCACGAGCTGTCTCGCCGCCTACTTACAATGAGCAATGCGGAACACTGGGGTCACTCGGAGAATTTAATTGTGTTCCATTATCATATTTAGGCTCTTTTACGGTAACTCAAAAGTGAAAACTGAATGGGGTTCGACGTAGCTCGTCATTCGTCAGTTGCGATTGATGGAGACAACTTCCTTGACTCGGTAGCTCAAGGATAACAAAATGGCTCTAAATCGATACATTTTCGCGATTCTGTCATTAGTCGCTTGCGTTACAGCGATTCTCGGTCCATCTGGTAATAGTTCTAAAGTGGTGATTGTTACGAGAGCAGATACATACCTTGATGCTTATTCGAAATCTCGCGTAGATGCTGAAAAGGCTAAGGAAGGTGTGGTTATCATCACAGCGAAAGATGGAGAAAAGAAAATATCGAATCGTGATGACAGTTATAACTCTGGATACGATTATACTCCTCCGTACTCCAGCAGCGACAGTTTTAGCTCATCAGGATCACCGAGCTTCTCTAGTTCATCGAACAGCTATTTGCCACCATCAAGTTACGGACCACCAGTGAAATTTGAATCGGAAGTCACGTACAATGCGCCGCCAAATACTTACGGGCCACCAACGCCGAGTTATGGTCCGCCCGCTTCAAACTACGGCCCTCCTTCTCACTCATATGGACCACCGGCTCCCGTTTATGGTCCACCTATTCCAAAACCTCTGCCCCCAATCTACGGCCCACCTCTGAAACCTACATATGGAGTACCGTATACAGCGCCAGGCCTGGGATTACTTGATAAACTATCTTTAAAATTAGACATTTTAACAATTGCAAAACTAATGCTGAAATTCCTTATATTCAAAAAGATCGTAACTATGATAGCTGTTGTATGCATGTTATTAGTAATACCAAAATTGATTTCTTTCAAGAAAGATAAAGATGGTGCTGGTACTGATGAAGACGATCGGCAATTTGGTAGAAAGAACTGTAAGTGTTATACATATCAAAATTCGCTATCATAAAATATATAACTTTTAAATATTATGTAAATAATAATAATTTTTAGTAGTGGAGCTAACATCAGCCCAGCAGTTGCTAGACCGTGCTATGTACGTGTACGGACGTCAGAGTTCCGACTGCGGCGTCGCGTGCCGCGTTCGTCGAGTCTTAGACGACGTCTATGAATTTCAACCTTATATCCAGTGAGTAAAGATTGATATTCTAAAATTTAATTCCACATGTGTCAAATGTTATGGTTATGAGATTTAAACAAAACATGAACTATGAAGCAATGCGTCGTATTCCATGTTTGCAAGTAATAAATACAAGAGATAGGAATCTCTTTTACCTGTCACGAGCAAATTAACAAAATATTTTTTTTCCAAGTTTCAACCCTGTCATTTGTGTTAGTACCATTATGAGAATACGCTTAAACAAAATAATTCCATAGTATACCAGAATTATGATTTTTTATTATTTTTTCAATATATTTTTTAAGTGTTTAAGTTGAAAACATATTCTACCAAAAAGTAAGGGCCACATGTCGATCGAACCCACAACCATTGCGTTAGAGTAACGCGCTTGTGCCCCTGCGCAACGATGACCTCAACTTTAAATTATAATAGTAAATTTCCTCTTCTATATATTATGGTTCTCAAATATCAGCCTAGTTGTATTAAATCTAAAATCCTCTAAAAGCTCTAAATGTTTTCAGATCTGGGGAGAACGCAGAATCGTAAACGATTGCAAAGAGAATTTGCGTGCCATTACAGCATTTAGCTTATAAATAGTCATTATAATTTATTAAAAAAACCTATTTACTTAATTAATGTAGTTGTAAGTTATTTATTATAAATCGATATATTTTATTTTTTGTTGTTATTTATAAATTCTTTCAAATAGTATTTATTCGATACTTTACTTTTGTATCGAGTGGTTAAACATTGTAATATATTATGTGTGATTACTTATATTTTGAAAAGTTTATTTTTTTACAGTATATAGTAAAGTAGCAAAAAAATTATTACAAATTAACAGGATATTACAATTAAGGCTCAAATGAAAATGATGCTATAAAACATTTTACAGCAATTTCAGTTAATTATCCTTCTGAAGTAATTATTTTGTCCGTAAAATGACCATGAAATAAATTGTAAATTAGAATTTTCACCAGTCGATAACCATAATTGTATAAAATGTTAGGGTCATGTTCGTTACAAAATTATTTTTTTACGGCAAATTTATTATTATCTATATATATAAAAGGACTTGTCCTCACTGNTTTGTATGGAAAAATCTTTAAAACGCCACCGATTATTATAAAATTTGAAATTTAGACTCTTAAAAATATTTTATTGAACACATATTTCGTGGTTTATTAGAATTCACCCCTAAATAAGCACGCGAAGCTGCGCGCGTCCGCTAGTTTTTTATATTTATCTCGCACATTGCAGTATAGGTAGAGGAAAACTGGAAACCCAGTGTTAAGACACTTCGTTTCCATTAAGACTTCTGGAGAATTCTGGAGGCATAGCGTATTGAATTGCGGAACTTCTATTTTCCTCGAGTGGGAATCGAACCTGTACAAAAACATTATATGATAGACAAAAATACTAGAAGGTTAATTAAGGAATATTACAAATAAATCATTTACATAACGATTTCACTGATGATTTCCGTTTGGGTGAAATTTAACTTTCCCCTTATCGAGTTTGAGATCGGCGACCGTAGCTCCAAAACAATGCTACACACAGTACCGTAGTCTACTCTTGCTGAATACTAATATTGGTATCAATGCTTAAACGGCTTACAATTAGAAAATGAAGCGATAAATAATTGACTGGAGCGCATGGACGATTGCCTATAAAAAACGTAAATGTATTTTAATTCTTACTATCATAATCTCGTTTTAAAATGGTTAACAATTAGTACTTTATTGTATTTAGGTACCCTACATACTATATATGCATAGACTAAGTTCTTTTTTTTGAAGCTAGTGGGATAGGCAGAGGGAACTTGGGAATCTAGTGTTAAGACACTCCGCTTCCCAACTTTCTGCACAATTTTAGAATGTAGTGTGGCCAAACCAAAGTCATCACCGCACCAGAGCGAAAAAATTTCAATAGGTATTTTAAATACATCTATTAATTCTCCCGAGTGAGAATCGACGGCACTCTCTATTTCTTCGAATATGTAGGAAAATTTGCTAGTGATTATGAGAATTATCCTTATTTAAAATTAAATTCTGTTTCGTCTAAACATACCTACATTTGTTCATTCTTAGGATAATTTAAGCCAATTTAAGCAATTGAAGCGGGAGTTGGTACTGCTCAGGGCACCGTTAAACTAAATCAGGAAAGATTAAACCGAGAAACGTGATAGCAAGCTTTTTTATGTCATTAATTTTAAACAGTATTTCACATAAGAGCTATAAATTTAATATCTTATTATAACAAAGAAAAATAAATATCGTTGGACATTTTGCTTTAAATAAGTACATACCTATAAATGCTCTGTCTCGGTCTCGGCGTTTTAGATAAATATTTTTTTTTAAAAAAGGATAAAATGAAACAATGAAACAATTTTACATAAATGCTCGTATATTTTCATTGCATTAACTCAGAAGCTCTATTTGATATTATTTTTAGCTTGATACCTCTTCTCTATCTATCTATCTATTTTTTTGTCAGAATGCTAAATAATGAAGTGAATCCTGATTATTTTATGCTTTACCGCTTTTGGCGAAAGAATCACGCATTTTTACGTGATGAAATGTTCAAAAATTCCGCTTTTCACAGAGAAACAATCTGGCAACGCTGGGTTGAACTTCACTGTGACCTGGGTAGATACCTGAACCTGAAAAATGTAACAACCATTTAAAAATACCTATAAAATTATAACAAAGAAAGCTGAGTGAGGCTTTCACAATCGTAATCAGAGTATAAATAAAACTGTGCTTGTGTATTTTAAGTAGATATTATTGTTTTACACTAAAACGTACTTAGCGAGTGACGCATCGCTTTTTTGATTCAATTTTTACACTGACAGTTTTTTATATACAGTCCTATGTCGCTTAGCATTCATTCATGTAAATTGTAAATATTATGTAATGCCAGTTCTGGCGCAACCATGTGAATGTTAACGCGAAAGTTGTGGGTTCGATTCCTACTGGAGAATTTTTTATTTCTGGTTTCGAGCCCTAGTGCTGTGTTGAGATGCGCCACTCTATCGAATGGCGCATCTAGAGAGTGACGTATCATAACATTAAAGTTAAATTTGTAATAGAAAGCTATTTTTTCTTTGTGCTACGCTCGTTCCTGGTTGCACGCAGTGCACCATATATAGGACAAATGACAATGAACTTGGCGGAAACCATTGTCACGCCCGCACCGCTACAGTGCCCCTCGCGCCTCGTATAGGCTCATAGATAATGAACTATTAGCTGCCTGTTGCGCTTCGGAAATGGAGCATCGATGCCGGAATCACTTAAGGAATTTACTTTGTTTCTATTTTATACCTATCACCTGTATAACAATAAACGTATAAAGATATAATATTTTGTTTTGTAAAGAGCAGAAATATGCCATATTATAGAAAGTAAATGAGCTACTTTTGAAAGAGATTGTATTCTTCTTTTCATTATTATCTATATTACTCGTAATATACAATATAATATACAGTTCTATACCTCCTCTCCATATATTTAACTTACTTGTAGATGCATATTAGATGTACCTATGTAGATATAATATTACCATGAGGTCCATTATATCTTGCATCCTCTCACTTGGCATCTACTAATGATACATAAAAAAAATAATAAATATTATAAGAATTATAAAAGTTTCACGCTATGTCCCTAGAGGGGTTGGTCAAAGATACTAGAGCGCCTTAACGTTACGATTCCAGCATACATTTTCCGTCTAACGTATGAAATGTATAAATTTTGTAATAAAGAGAGTTTGCTTCGTAAATTACTATATAAAGGCAAAACAGGATCTTATTAATCAATAGTCTGTGCTTATACAATGACAATACAATGATTTCGGAAGTAAGTAATTTATGCAGCCGCACTCGCGGTCAGCATACGGACCTAGCGAAGACGTTTTATAGAGAAATTGGTGGCTGTAATATATGAATACATTTTAAAGTTGCATAAAATTCGTTAAACTATTGTGAATTAAATGGGAGCTGTAAATTAGCTAATTGGCTCGTAAAGACGTTTAAAATGGCGTAAGTATACGAGAGAAGTATTCGTACGTAGAGGTTGTGGGATGTTTATTTTCTCGTCATTCTAAGTTATCGATTTTTAGCTCTAGGAAATTTATGAAAATTTGACAAATTTATTTAAATAACGAACTTATTTAAATATTGTCATATAATACATAGCATTAAAGCTGATCTGATATAATTCTAATGATAACAGGCTTGTCAATAAATGGTAGTTACAATACAATTGAAGTAACAATTTTGCGTGTAAACTGTATGGCCAGTTGATTTAGGCCATTGTAGTAATAGTGGTAGGATGGGTTAGATTGTATGAGTCAAGTGCAGGAGCGTTCGCCTGGAACGTTGGCTCACTGTGGAATCTGCACGTGGCGTCGCCACACGTGTGGACTGACGCACCTTCTACGCAAGGGTGTCAAGTGGGCGCTGATCTTAAATCTCGTTACTGGGGACCTGTGTGAACAGCGGTACAGTGTTAGTTTAGTGTTTGATAATGAAGGATATTTTTTTACATTAGAATAAAAAGAGAATTTATAAAAGTGTATCTAAAATCATTTAGAATTTCTTCTAAAACGGTGGTCTTTTTTTGGTAGGTGAGTTTCAATATCCATTTTCATAGAGCTTATCTTTAATCATGATTTTGAAGGTCATTCTAACATCATCAGCGTATATTTCAGACACTTTAAATTTAGACGACCACAATCTTTCGACATTGTCTAATTAGGCTTGCGATGTACGTACATAAGTGTTAATAACGGTTCGTGTCGGCTCTCGTCTATATTATTTAAAATATTGTTATAGGAAAATTACATTTTTAAATGGTGACAGATAATATAAAATACTAATTTATAAGGTCCCTTGATAGACAATTAAAGAAGTAAAGGTAAATAAATTTAAATGACAAAGGCTTTCATCCATCAGCAGTTGGACCAGTGGTGTTTCAAAATCTGTATTCGTTTCATATTCATTAATTACTTTTTTTTGCTTATTGAGATTATTACATAATATTTATTAATTTTTTTTGTAAATATTAGGTTAAACTTATTATAAAATGAAATATTCTTATAAAAATGACTGATCAGTGAATCTAATAACACCATGAACGCTATGGTAGAGTCGTCGAACCAAACCCTATTCAAAACAGATATTCGCGCTATAATACACGTCAGAATGAAAAAAAAATGTTAAATAGGAAGTATATTCCTTTATTATTAATATAGATATAACTGCATAAGTATATATATTTTTTAAGCTAAAATATAATTAAGTTTATGCTATAACAATTAATATTTGTAAGTTGTAAGTATAATTAATATTTTATAATATGTACATCCTACCGCGTAATTACTAATATGTTCATTAATATATGAAATTACAATATGATAATATATGTATATACGATAATACGATAATATATAAAATTACCTACATCCTCTAAACACTTGTTTTTATTATAATAGACTCATATGGTTCTAAGAAATAATAAGTTACTATTACATTTTATACATTCTATATGTATTCTATGGTAGTATAAGAAAAAGAGTAATGGTTTGAATTAGAATTCCAAAACATGTAAGACCTACATGTTCAGCAGACCGATTTGTATATTATGCAATAGTAGATTCACTGAGAAGTTTTTCATTCAAACTCTGTAATGGTAATAGCATTGTTAGTTCCAAATATGTTAGATATAAATAAACTATAATAATATGGTAAAATAGTAGAATAATGGTTTTATTATTATTTGAAGCTTGTCATGTTAGGCGCTGGGGGAAGAGCGTGTGACTTTAAATGCGAAAGTGGAAACGGAAGAGGTTTATTGTGAATAAACTAACTAACAGTGTCTAACACTAGGTTCTCTGTTTTCCTTTGTGCACCATGCTGTGCACGGGCTACAGTTTAAAGTTAAAAAATACATATATTATCAGTTTTAGCTAAAGTGTTTCAACACTCAAATTTTTATGCTCAGTATCTAGACTTATAAATCTGGAAACGCCTATACATTTAGATATACACCTATTAAATTACCATTTATGTCTGAAAGTAGGAATGTACAAAATAAATACTAACGATTAGAATAGTATTTGTTATAATTTTAGTATTAATAATTGAAAAGAACTTAGTGAGATATTTATGTTATATTTAAATTCAAGGTGACGTATATTTCGCAATTTAAATTGGTTATCTACTCTTAGGCTCTTATCAATGCTTATCTATCATGTAAGGTTCGTAGTACGTATACTTTAGTAGAATGTTCTCAAGTTTAAGATATAAGTCAGCATTTTAAAGTGGTATTTGAAAATAAGCAATTGAAAGTAAATATTTCAATGTCGCTATTGGAGCCTGTATAATTAACAGTTATCTACATAATATAAAATAATCAAATCAATATAATTCACGAGGTAATTTGTTCGTCAATTATATAGTTTTATTTATATTTTTTTATTATTGTATGTTTATATACTTTCTTCTATAAATATCATGACATAATGTGATAGTAATTCTCTTAGGACACTTTCATATATTAGTCTACAGTGAATTGACAGCTATACTAGTTACGATCACAACGTCAGAGTGCATATTTCAATAGTTAATAGGTGTTTAATAAGTAACATCTGTATAAAGACGATTACAATCACGCAATCGGAGGCAGGCAAGTATTGTCGGAAGAACGTTGGTGGTGGGTCGTCGTAGAAATCGCGGCTACACATCCTATAAAAAATTGAAATATATGTGTAAAGTAACTATTTTAGAAAATAGAAGGAATAATATCATAAAATCAATAATTAGATGTGTTTGTTTTAATTATCTATAATTTATTTCTGACTCTTTTGTTACAGTGACCGACAGATGTGACGAGACTTATTACTCACACAAGAAATTCAACAGATGTGATCTTAATTAAGATGCATATTAACCTAAGGTCGACCACCAGTGACCTATAAAGAAAACAATGTCAAGATTTTAGATAAATTGCAAGTGTTTGGATAAAATAAATAGGAGACAATGCCAGAATTAGGTCCTATGATGCGAGCGCTCGAACTGCAGCGGCTCATCGAGAACAAAGTTACAGAATGGCGCGAGAGGTCAGCCCGGGTCGCGGGGACGAGCGTGGCCGACTCTTATCAACAACCACTTCACTTCAAACGGCACATAAACAGACGCAAAAACAGCACTGAAATAAATAGAATTATCGCAAAGTACTCCAGACCTAATATTAGGTCGGACGAACATCGATTTACGTTACCAAAGTGTCCAGAGGAACCACCAGTGCGTCCCGCGAGACAAAAAAAACCAAAGACATACTTAAAAGCCTCGAAAAGTGAAGATAATCTTGTTAATATTGGTGTCATGGAAACTCCTGATCTAAAAGCGAATGAAGAAGTTCAACAGAGGTTTAGTTTCTCAAAGTACAATACAAAGAGTTGTGAAGATATCTCTGCATTTGTCGACATCGGTCACACAATGAAGAGTAAAAATTTTGAAGAAAACAGCATTTTAAATGCAAAAAATGCTCCGAGCGGAAGGCACACGTTACATAGTATTTGCGAAGATGTGCCGAATTTTACAGATTTTGGAGATAGTGGTGTTGATTTCAGACATAGCACGTCAAATTTTGTTACATCCACACCTATTACGAACAGAAAGACATGTCCACCCGGTGATTCTGTGTTGATGCTTAAATTCAATAAGTGTTTTAAGTACAATAGTGTTAGTGAATTGAAAAAAGGTATTTCCGAGCCCGATATCCTTAGTCAGAAATCAGTGGATTCAGGAAGTACTTTAGATATACGTAGGCGGTGGAAGTTAATTAAGCCTCCTTTTAGAAAAGGAACTTTTGATTGCATACTTCGTTGGCGCGGAAAGAAACCAGAGGCTAATCAAAGTAGGTGAGTGACTCATGTATATATATTTTTTTATTACGTTACGTTTTAAGATTTTTACTTTATACCTAAAACATATACGCTTTACGTACAAATTAATATTTAGTTACCGTTTTATATTCTAAGAAACTAGGTTAAATGTTTTTATCCAACATTTTAAGTTGAAACTACTCTGGATTGAGCTCAATTAAGGAAAAACATGTTTTCTATGCTAGAAAGCACCTAGCGGTTCAGTCTGGACAGTTCATTTTACAACTATATTTGTATATTTATAAAAAATCGTAACTGTTACTTACTAAGAAATACTTACGTGTTGGGAAGTATTAATCTCTTGGTAAATATATATATACCTACATACCAGCGTCGCCAGATTATGTTTCGGGGAACATTGAAACAGTGAAATTCTAGATAACTTATAAAAAATAAATAATTAAAAAATATAAGTACACACACACATAAGTCCGTATGTGTACATATTACATACTTAACTTTTTTTTAAAACGGTAAAGAAGCGATTGTTAGTTATAATTATTATAATTTATATAATTTACTCTAGTTGAATACTAAATAATAATTAATAACAAGCTACATACATCAGATATTTGCACATATGCTATACTTTGTAGTTTGTAGACAATTAACCTTAAGCCGAAGCCCGATTGTAAATACGGTAACTCCATCTATTGCAATAATGTGAAAACTTTAGTATTTTTTAATTTAGATTGGAATTTTGAATAAAAACTTGTACAATATGAATTAAAAATAAATCTAATAGTGGTGTGGGGTAACTGTCTATGTTTTTTTTTCAGTTATTATAGTATGTAGTACAAATAATATTTTTTTAAAGGTATAAATCTAACACAGACATTTGAATGTTATTTATCTGTGATAGTAGTAAATCTTTACAAAGTAAATGCTTAAAAATTTGAAGCCTTAAAAATAACTAAATTAAAATGTTACAATTGCTTTATATGTTACTAAACTGACACAATTTTGTAATTGCCTGTCGTGTTAACACATATATTGAATATTGAAAGATATTTTTTTTATTGTTATTGATAAATTACTTTTTTTATGAAACGGACGTTATTGTATCGTATTTATAAATGATAATCTGGTATATTGTCTTTATTATTTATTTTCTGCAGACTAACGCAACGTTACGCTAAAGAAGTGCAAAGTGGAGTAGGTTGAGTAGGAAAGCAGATCCTGGCAATAGCCGGGATTAATACCAGGAAGAAGTTTTCTATAAACTTCGTAGTTACTACGGTAATATGAATACTAATTCTAACATAATTTATACATACTGATATAGTAATACAAATGTATAATATTTACTTGAGTTACGGGTAGATGGCGTTGTGTATTAATATTTATCACAAAAAAGAAAACAAATAATAAATTGGTACAGTGCAAACTTTTGACTATACCACTCCGTCATTTAGGCAAGTATTTGTAAACCGCTCCCAAGTTCGGAATCTTGAGATACCGTTTTCATTCATAAATTATGCACCTATGAATGAAAACACAAACAGTGAAGGATGTTTTTAATTACAAACATTGGCGGTTATGAAGAAGGTAGAGAGATGTATGGCATTGGCTAGAATTGCAATGTACAGACAATAAAAGAGAGAATAGAATAAAATTTTAGTATTAATTCGTTGTACATTTGAAACACACTATGACATATATTTTTACAAGGTTTTAAGTTTCCCTATTTGATAAAATAAAGTTCATGTACCTGACATTTAATTTCCTTAAAATTTGCATAAACTTATATAAACTAAGTATATATTATAAATAATATGTTGGCAATATTAGCATATAATTGCATGCTATATAAAGGAAAAAAAATACATAAAAAACCGAAGAAGCACGAGTTGGGTTCTATCATCGAAAGTTTCGTACAAAAATTGGTGGTCTCGATCTTTTTCTTAAGGTTAAACTTAGCTTAATTAAAGCCCTTTCATCCGATAACTCACATGAACTAGCGGTTTAATACTAAATTTTGTATAAAGTGAGTACAAGTATAAGTTTGTAATGTTTTTTTTTTCTATTATAAGTTTCTAATGTGAAACGCGACGTTCTTACAAAATGCAAGTTGCAATGCAAGTTTTGATTGCGTTTATGGTTCAAGGAACCATAGAACCATAGAATTAAAATAATATGATATTAATACTTGATACTTCCACGCGATCTCGAGATAATTTGTCTTGACAGACAAACAGGCAGATAAAACAGTGATCCAATAAGGATTCCGTTTCTACCTTTTGAAGTACGGAACCCTAAAAATGAATATTCATTATGAGTCAACGCATGTTTCATGCAATGTTTTTAGATAAAGATTGGTAATTACTGTAGGTATTGGATTAATATATTATTTAGATATGTATTTGAAATCAGTGTGTAAAAGTCAGTATTACAAGTACTTATATTTATAAAATAAGAAACACTAGTCAAGTAAAATAATATATTTGATATTATTTTTATATTTATCATGAGCATTTTTTCGCAATAGTAATATCATATAAATAAAGATTTTCTAAGTAATTACTAGCTAGCCCCCTGCAAATGCAATGCGCATTGTGCACAATAAAATATTTCTTTTTTTAATCATAATATTTTTTATTTATATATTCTACTATTTAATTTGTTATAGGATGTTCTATTTCTTATTATTAAATGAAGCTGTCGTGGCGTTGGGGCTCAAGCGTGTGAATGTAACGCGACGATTGAGGGTTTGATTCCCACTTAAATTAATTATTAATGTTTATATTTTTAGCTCTGGTACCACGCAATGCCTCGAAAATTTGATGTTTTACTTATTTATTATATGGATATGATCTGAATTTATACTTTATAATTATTTTAACGATCTATTTCTGTATTGTGTATAAAAGGAAAACCTACCATATTATTATTATGTGACCTCTTCAACTAATTGTTCAAATTAATGAAGACGTAATTAGTATTTTTTCCCATGCTGGGGATTCTTAAATTGTATTTCTCACACGAAGCGTTTAATAGAATTTGGCATTAATTAAGTGTTATATAAGATTATAATTTGCAGATTACATTGCGTTGTAATATATAAGAATGACGGGAATGTATGGCAAAAACAGATGGTTTTCATCTTCAGTAAATATTTTGGCAAGTGGGTAAAGCTTAATATTAAATTTAAGAATAATATGAAATTCTTCCAAATTATGGTTTTGATAACGCGGCGAATTTCACAAAAAAAATGGTAAAAATTATGTGCTCGTGTCTTTTGATTACCCTAATTTAGAAATTTAATTTTATTTGTGCTCCCATGGATCGTATAGCTGATTATTTTTTTCAGCTACCTGAAATCTTTACGTTATCGTGAGATCTTGTTCTTAAGAGACAGACAAACGGATAACAAAATGATAAAGGTTTCGTTTTTTGATGTACGGAACCTTATAAATAAATTTTTGAATGCCAAAGAGTCCTGATTGGTTCGGAGTTTATCTGAAATCCTTCTGAAATTTGTTTTCCTATTTTTCTTATTCTATTTTGTAATTTTATGGAAGGTGAATTGTGCAGCCTGTTTTGTAGATAAAGAATGGGGAAATACCTACAGGGTACATATATACGTAATGAATAAACGTATTTACTAACTGTTATATTCCCCGGAATGGGGCTTTAAGCTCATAATTGCGTAGGTCGGACACAATACAACTGCTCCACAAATGGCTCCGATATTTTTGTTTTTAAACCACATGTTTATTTGTGGTTTGCTTTTACGTGTAATCTTACACGTAGGCTCAAATCACCAGTCACTGACCTAACCCAACGTTTCCATTTATTATATCCAGCTCGATGAAAAATATATAATATACATATAATAAGGGATAAATCAAAAACTCATTCGTTTTCAGTTGTAACTTATGAGTATTTATGCAAATTTCATTATATAAATTTCAATTAATTGATTTTAAAAAAAATATTTATTAAATCACTAGCTCAAACTCTATGATAGTTTAAGAAAGATGAAAAATAATCTTAAGGGAATCTTATCGTATTCGAAACTGGCTAATACACTTCAAACTCCATGATAGTTGTAGAGTGAAAAGCTAAAAAAGTGAACAAAATATTGGCAATTTCCTACTTAACTTAACCGGTACTCCCAAGTCACAATACTCACAATGAAGAACTATTAGCATAACAATACCACGACAGCAAGTCATGACCATCTTTAAAGCAATTGTAATGCATTTTGCCTACGCACTCCACTGCATATACCTATTTTATATTTATAGGAACCTACACCCAAAGATACTTAATAGTAAATATATAAAAATATCCGTTACATCAACTAGTAATGATTAATTCAGTTATGTGATATAAGAATGTATTTATTGCTCACAACAAATTCTTGGTAAAAATTCTAAGATGCTAGTCGAGTAAGCTGTAAATATCTTTACTTAACTCATTGAATTGGACTGAATAATGGTTTACATTTGCACACAGAGTCATATAAAGGTAAATAGTTGATAATTAAACCGCCGTCGTAGCGCAAGGGTGCGACTGTAAGCGCGACGGTATTAAGTTCGATTCCCACTCGAGATAATTGAATATTTAATATTTTCATTTCCTTGCCTTGGTAACGAGGCAAGATTTAGGCGGAATATGAGGATCGGAAACGGAACGGTCTTATTGGAAGTGGACTGTCTTAACCCTAGGTTTCCAGATTCGCTCTATGTGCGGGTTACAGTGTGAAGCTACAGTAAAATCAAAAATAAATCAATTTAAAATATATACCTACGTAATCACTAATGTTCCTAATTTAATTTTCCTTTCTTTGATTTTAGTTAAATTACTATATATAAAAAGCCTGTGACAAGCGCGAGTCGGGCTCGCCCACCGAGGGTTCTGGAGAAAAATTGGAAGTCTCGAACTTTTTCTGAAATTTAAGCTTAGCTTAGTCAGAGCCCTTTCATCTGATACCTCACTTGAACTAGCGGCTTTAATACCAAATTTGGCCCTCCTTTTAAGGCTATTATTTTTTAGGATTTAACCCCAAATGTATACTTTTCATTTTATAATTCTAGGATTTCTAGGTCAACCAGAAATACCCTATTCATTTTGATTCCCTTTCTAGTGTCGAAATACGCGTTTCTGCGATATAAATGGCTATATCTTTTTTAAGTAAATGTAGAAAAACGACTTTTTCAGGAAATAATATCTTAATACATATTTTTATTAGTTTGTTAATCATCTACTGTATTATGTTAAATGAAATTAAATAATAACGCGTTTATTATAATTAAATGAAATTATTATTTAATTTCATTATATAACCTACTCCGCTATAATTATAGCGGGATTAACATCTTTAAACACAAAACCCCATATGCATAACCAGCCAATTAAATGAAATTAAATAATAATTACTATTAAATGAAATTAAATAATAATTTCATTTAATTTAATTGGCTGGTTATGCACATGGGGTTTTGTGTTTAAAGATGTTAATCCCGCTATAATGTGATTATAACAATAGCCGGGTTTTCCGCTGCCAGCCTTGGATCTCTAAAAAACTGGAGTAGGTTATAAACCTCGCACAAACAAAGCTCCAAGCAGTTTGTATTGTCAGACAGTCACCGGCAATCCGCGCTACGTGAAGCCTGAAAATTAACACGACCGGCTACTACCATTTTTAAGACTAAAGAATATTTAAAATTATTTTAGTGTTATCTTACTGAATTTATATAGTTGTGATTTTATTAGTGTTTAAAGTGAATTAATGTTACTCTAAAAATGGATAAAACTGCTCGTGAGGACCCTTGGGGATTTGTTTATAAAAAGTTACAAGAAAAAGAAATCATCAGCCGGCGGAAGTAAGAACTTATTATTTAATCACTAGTTCTACAAAAATATATTGCAAATGAACATGAGCACTAGCAATTTTTACTTAGTCAGTATTTTATTTAATATGATAACATTTGACTTTAGATAAATTGGTTGCGACATGCGCCAACTTGAATTATACATATTATTGATGAACAACTCAAAATTGCTGAAATGCTTCGTTTATCTTTTAATTGCACATAAGTGACAATAATTTTCATAGTAATTACACCTATATACACATACACAAACACGTACAATCACTTTTTTCTTATTATAAAAAAATAATAATCCATGCACAAATATTTCTCATCTTAAAACTTCGCAAAAATATAATGACGGCATCTGTTTATATTCTGAATAACTGGGAATTATAATCTCGTCATGTTAGTTAGAGATTAAATTGTCTCATATAGTCATATCAAATTATCTTTTTATCTGTCACTAGGTATATGCATTTAACTGTATAAATGATTTCTTGTACTAAAGTGTTTCGTTAGATCATGCAGTAAAAAGCGGTTGGGGCAACCATTTATGGCATTCCACCCACTGAAATTTGTTTGTATGTATTTATTATATCTTAGTATCTATAAAGAAACATAGTAACTAAACTTCTATATGTATGTATAATTTCTAATCAATTTGTATATACATATTTATATATAAATAATATCAATAGTTTTTAAACCTAAAACCATCAGTCATTGAGTCATCAAACTATTCTCCTACTTGTGTAATGTTTTGCGGTTAATATACATATCTAATTATGTATTTATGGAGTCACTATAGAAGAGTGATAATTGCTACTCACTGCAACAGACGGATAAGAAGTACATAATTGCATATATTTATTAAAATAATGTTTACTTAAATCTTATATACCATACCTATTTTAAAAAGTGATTTCCTCCAAGTTTATATTTTCACTTCTCTTAAATTATCTATAATAAATAAAAAAGAAAATGTAGGTATTTATAAAACCTACATTTTCCTATATGAAACTATATTATGCGGTTAGACCGTCTGATCGACGTTCCTTGGCTAATAGCCTACACATGCGCATTCGATTCCCCCGAGAAAAAAACAGCATAACGGCACTCCTCTTGCTCAACATTTAACAGTATATGCATGAGTCATATTTACAGTAAACAATAAAAGCATTTACTTTTTCTCAAGTTGGGTAAATCTGAATTTATTTTACATAAAAATGTATATCTTAGTGACATTTAATATACCCAATACCTATGAATGTATGTAATAGGTTCTGGACAGCTTACTTTAAAATTAGTGAAGGGTGAAGACTGAAGACATAATAATTATGTTTCCTAAGGTTGAGTTAAGTTTACTTTAATTTTTATATTATTTATTCAATATACCACATTATTTTAAATGTCTTTGAAAATTGCGAATTTCGAATGAAAACCGAATATAAACTATACTTGCAAAGTTAATTTAGAATGGATTGCTCTACTTATTAACGTTATGTACCTACTTGTGTGACGTGGTGTATATGTAGATGTAGAAGTTTTAATTCAGTTTTGCCATTGCCACAAACAATTTGCGTAAAAAGGCTATTAACGATGTCGATTACAAGAGCTCGATTAGAAAAGTTATAATTTATATACTCAATAGAGTGCTTAAGGAAAATAATATTTTTCTTGTAGTATACCTAATTTTGTCATATTGGACGCCCTAATGGCGCAGCGGCACAACGTCTAACTGTAAACATGGCGATGAGTGGGTTCAATTTTTATTCGGAAAATTAATTATTTTCATTTCTCCGGTCTGGTAACAAGACAAAGCGCGTTTAATATTACGAAAATTCAGAAGTGTAGTGTCTCTCTGCCTACTTATACAACAGAATATTCATAGGGTGAATTTCAATGCTTAAAGAATACAAGAAAGTACCTATTCAATATTGTAAATCTTAATTGCTTCAGGTAACGTAAGGTACAGTTGGTTCCTCAGATTTTCTTCAGTTTTTTTTAATTATATTTAAATAATATAATAAATATTTGCTAAAATAATGCTTAGGAAATATTGTAGGTACCCGGTGTATTTCCAAGCATTAAATACGAAGTTAATTGAAGGTCTATTCTGATCCTTAACTGCATAACGACTAACTCGCTATTGACAATTATTATTGTTGTCTGTTAATGCAGTTGTTATTTCAACGCAAAATTTCTGTCATTACATTAACTGTAATATAAATACATAACTACTATGTTTTATATAATAAATTGTACACTATTAAATGGAAAAACAAACACAAAATAATAATATCATTTATTCTTAAATATTCTTTGTATTCATATCATATACTTATTATACTTTTCGCTGCGTATAACACTGTTATTCTATTAGGACGGCTAAAGAAATAGAAGGATTAATTAAGTACAGATTTTTTTTTAAATTAATTATATACAGAGTTTTAACATTACCCCTCTGCCCTCTGCTTACCCTGCTGTGTGCGGGATATAGCGTGAAGCCGATCTTACTAAATATATCTATATTAATTTAATCACTTATGCTGGTAGTATTTTTAACTGTGGCGCGTTATGACTCGTAGTCTTAGCACTTTACAATTATTCAATTCCGTTGTAAGAACCTACCAAGGTTATAAAAGTACGCCTTTTGATGTAACATTAATGGGGCAGACAATTTCGAGGTCACTATATTGTTAGTTATAGTTAGTTTTTTTGTTGAAAAAAATGTAATATATAGTTTATGTTGCAAAAAAATATATATAAGACTACTAATACATAAAAGGCGGCGACCCTGTTAAACTAAGAAAAGATACCCAACAAATCTAATAATAAAAAAAAAAATTCTACAAATATTACAATAAGTTACTGCGAGCAATGAACCGAAATAATAAACTTATAATAATTTATACTTCAAAAAGTAGTTCAGCGGCTGTTGTTGCAGTTTTTGTGTAATACAACTTTTTGTTTATTATGCTTAATTTTTTGTAAGTGCATAATATGAAACTATATAAAAAGTGACATTTAAATGGTGTAGGTATTATTTAGGTAAGATAAGTTCGTATTTACTACCAGGAAAATCTATGGCCAGAACTTAAAGTAAGTAATATGTCTTTCTTGCCATTGAATATGAAATACCGTTGTTCTGATATTTACTTACAGGTCTGTGATATGACTATAAACATTAAGATAAAACATCAACTAATTATTTAAATAAAAAGCTTTGACTCCTCATTCATTAAATTAAAGATTATTTTAAAGAGAACAGGAAGTCTTCATAATATAACAGTGTTTGCATACTGATTGTGTGTTATAAGAAAAGCACGTGTGTTAACGCACCTCTTTGTTGCACAGCCGAGCGCTGAGCGGTGACTGGTGAGTGTGGCTGCCTTGGATTACGTCAGTTTTATTTAGTTCACCGCCAACTAGAATCGTATATAATAATTATTTAAACACGCGTTTTAATAAAGAAAAAGAAAATTAAAACAAGTTTCCTATATCGATTGCCTAAATATGTTATTGTTAGTGTAAACTGTAAACTGTGTCTCGTGTCAGTGACCTAAGAAGTAAAACCTCCTTTGCCCAGATCAGACGCTTATTCAATGGACAGATCTCAGTTAAGTTAAGACCAGTGTTTACGTCACTGACGTACATAATATGACTCGTTGTTTTCGGTGATTCAGTCAGGTATGTTGTAATGGCATCATTGGACTTGTGAGAAAACAGTCGTATTTGCAAAGTGATAATACTCAAGGAATATTAGGAAAAATAGTAACCAAAGAAATAACAGCGTTATTTCAAAACAATGGACGAAGAATCAATGTGGAAAGGATTTTACGAAAAATTACAGCAGCAAAAATCTATAGAAGAAAAGGTGCATGACTGCCGGTAAGTCTTTACACTGCTTAAATTTTAACATTCCATCTTTTTGTGTCTACCGGCAACGTCTAAGAATAATTTCTTAATTTATTTTATATATTATAATACGAGATATGTGCAATTAATCCAGTTAATTAGTTTTATTTAAAAAGTGTAATAATCGCGAAAATCAAATGATCTTATTTCCTTTACTTGTTATAGAATTTTTTTAAGTATTGTGTGTTAAATATTTTAAATTTTATGTATGTAGATCCATATAATAAACATTTAGCATTTAGTATAGCCATCGAAAAAATTAAATAACGATGAAAAATGATATTCAGGCCAGTCGTGGCGCAGGGGCACAAAGTGTGACTGTAAAATCGAGTATCGACTGGTTGTGGAATCGATCTTCACTCGACCGCGGCGTTGAGTTCTGTCACTCGGCGGAAAGTGGGGAGAGTATCTTAACACTAGGTTCCCTCTGCCTACTTGCTATATGCGGGATACAGCGTGAAGTCAAATATTTTATATTGATATCATTTTATATTTTATATGACCATTTTTTATTATTGAACTGATTGAAATAAAAACAAACGCTAAAAAATGTTAAGAAAAATTTACCGAAATAGAATAGTGAAAGCTGAACTTATATCGATTTAGCCATTTCTGAGATTAGCGGGTACAAACGCGCAGCCAAACTGCCAAACCGACTAACACAACCATTTTACATTTTAACAAAAGTAGATTTTCTCATACATTGTCGTACCCTTATTTTGTTTTGACTAGTATATATTGTCGTATTTTAAAAGCGTATTTTTTTTGTTTTTTATAAATGTCAATATACATTCATTCAATTAATATTTTTTGCCCGGCACTTCCAAAAATTGTACTTACAAGTACAGTTCTTTAATACTTTTACAGCCATAAGAAGAAGAACGAATAAGAACTTAAGAAGAAAATTCATTTATTATCTATGACCAACAACCTCGGCTGACAGGTGTCTGTCACTGTCAGCTGCCACTATAGAGATAGACTCGGGTCACCGGTTTATACAATATTGTATAACTCGAACTCGAGTATAAATCTTTTCAATTTTATTATTTAAGTATCTTTTTCCTGTGACTGTTATTCGATACAATACATACGTTCGACGTTGGAACAGTATTTTTAGTGATATATCTTATCAAGTCATATTATAATTCGTTATATTTATATTATTATATTATAACATTGTTATCAGTTTTAAAAATATAAAGTTTTGTTGGCGAGATCAACTATATATAAGGAGTGTAATTTAGATATGATCATTTTACGAGTCGGCTTGCTTCGAACCAGTAGTATATACTTAAACGCAAATCGCACCATGCATTTATTAAAGAAAAATGCTTATATTAATGGAGAATGGGTCAACGCGCAAAGTAATGCCGTGTTTCCTGTGATGAATCCGGCCGATGATAGTGTTATTGCGGAGATTCCCGATATGGACTCCAGAGACGCTAAGAAAGCTGTTGACGCTGCTGCTAACGCTTTCCAGAGTTGGAAAGATACTACAGCAAAAGAGCGTTCTTCAATATTAAGGAAATGGTTTGACATCTGTGCAAAAAATTCGGATTCTCTAGCTCAAATAGTTACTGCTGAAGCTGGTAAACCATTGGCTGAATCAAAAGGAGAAATTGCATATGGAAATTCTTTCCTTGAGTGGTTTGCTGATACTGCCCGGCAAGTAAATGGTGAAATAATACCTAGCCCTTGGCCCAATAAGACAATAATGGTAACAAGACAGCCATTGGGAGTTGTATCTGTTATAACACCATGGAACTTTCCATTTGCTATGATTACACGAAAAGTTGGTGCACTAATGGCAGCTGGGTGTACTTGTGTTATAAAACCTGCAGAGGATACTCCTTTAACTGCTCTAGCAGCTGTTCAATTAGCAGAAGAGGCTGGAGTCCCTAAAGGTGTTATTAATGTTGTTACATCAAGCCGAAAAAATGCTCCTGCCGTAGGACAAGTTATGTGCGAGGATCCAAGTGTAGGATGCATTTCATTCACAGGTTCAACTCATGTAGGTAAAATTTTATATGGAATGGCCTCAAAGGGAATAAAGCGTGTAAGTCTTGAATTAGGTGGAAATGCCCCATTTATTGTTTTCCCCTCTGCTGATATTGAACATGCAGTAGAAAATGCAATGATTGCAAAATTCAGAAATAATGGACAAGCATGTGTTTGTGCAAATAGATTTTTAATACATAAAGATGTGTTCGATAAGTTTATCCAACTTTTCAAGAATAGAATTGCACAGGGATGTGTAATGGGGCCTGGAGTAAAAGAAGGGGTGACATGTGGACCACTTATAAATATGGAACAAACAAAGAAAGTAACAGGTCTAGTACATGATGCTTTATCAAAAGGTGCAAAAGCTGTGATCGGTGGTAAACCAGCAACTGAAATTGGTAATAAATTTTTTGAGTCTACTATTCTTACAGATGTGAAGCCTGAAATGAAGATATATGGTGAAGAAATTTTTGGCCCCATCGCTGTTTGCCATAAATTTGAAACAGAAGATGAAGCTATAACAATTGCTAATAGCACAAGGAGCGGGCTCGGATCTTACGTTTTTACTAAAGAAGTTGGCCAAGCATTTAGACTTTCTCGGCGGTTAGACTTTGGTATGGTAGCTATTAATGATGGCCTACTTTCCAGTACTGAGGCTCCATTTGGAGGTATTAAAGAGTCTGGAATAGGTAGGGAGGGAAGTAAACATGGAGTTGAAGAATATACTGACATCAAATATACTTTATTTTCAGCTTTAGATAAGTAAAATTGAAATTTTTAAATCATGTTACAATATTGATATTTGCTTACAATTTAAGATAGTATATAGATATAACTATTTTATGCTCCATAATTGTTGTGTAATAATGTGCAATATATAATAAATGTCTTGAATAAAGAGACATGTTTTAAAAAATCATTCCAGTCTTCCAGTAAATGTGATTTAAAAATATAGTAAGTTAAATAATAAAAATTTGCTATAAAGAAATTTTTAATGCTAGATTTTTTTCTTGCCTATGTATATCTTTGTATTTAAAAATCATTATATTAATTACAAAATAAACTGAGAATTAAATGATAAGTCTTTTTATTTTATCCACAAGAAATAAAACATTTTTTTATAGATATAAAAATTACCCAGTATTCAACGTTATTTTGATTTGGATATTTTATTTAGACCTGTCATGTAGGGGCACAAGCGGCTGATTGTAACCGCGCGCGCGGGTTCGATTTTCACTCGAAGAAATGTAATATTTTATATTTAAATTTCTTTGTTCTGGCAACGAAGCAAAACGCAGCATTGAGTCCCGCTACTCAATAAGCAATATATCCAAAATTCGGTGGAAAGTGTGTTCTGTCTAGGTCCTCAGGTTCCCTCTGCCTACCCTGCTAAACACAGGATATAGAGTGAAACTAAAATAAGAAAATATAAAAATTTACATATCTTTGTCATCTTATATTATGAAAAATGAAACTGTAAATCATTATTTAAAAAACAATCAACAAATAATTGTTTTGTCATGGTTTATTTCCATTATAATAGTCAGTGATGATTAAGTATTATGATCTTTGTGTTTATTAAGATATACCTAACTTGACAATATTAAATATGTTGTGTACTTCTGTAGCTTCTTTTTAAATATTTAATTTAAATACACATTCAAATTAAATATTTTAAATTGATATTAATCATATTAATTACCTAAACTTACTTTTTTTGCCCTCTATTTTCTCTCATATACCTTCTGTGTATTGGCAGAATAGTTTTTCAAACTAATATTTTTTATTTAATTCCAACATATTTAATTGACAAAATTAATAAAAATAATTTTAAATTCTTAAATTCTTAATTTTTTTATAACAGTAGATAGTCAATTCGTTTCGTAAAGTATAGCTTCGATACAATAGAGCTGATATACTTACATACAATTATTTTTATTTGCCGGTCTGTCAGGCATAAACACCTAGCTGTGTTTATAGCCTACGCTGGTGGGTGGTGCAGAGTTCAAATCAACGATGCGTGGTAAACAGATGAGTTATTTTTCCATAATCTTTGTAAAACCATGATGTAATGAACATTTTTCCTTTGTTTTAAATAGACCACACATATTATCCATACCTAAGTATCAGTAACAACTTTACTGTTTTAAAATTTTAAATGTTAGCTTGTCATGTTGATGAAAAGTTATATTTTTGTAATTCCAGTAATAAATGCAATATCATCGTGGTTGATGTGCATTAAAGATTTGTTGATTAAAAAGTTATAAATTATTATTGTTAAAATATACCTATCTATTACAATATATGTATACTGCATATATGGTACATATACTTACACTTTCTAATATACTTGATCTATTCTATATAAATATTTATTATGTATATATCTACAAGTAAAATCATTTTGAATTTTCAAACAAAAAAATAGTGCTAAATAGCAAGTGTTTAATGCGGATTTCAACGCTAAATTGCATAATCATTGTCTCGGGTGGGTTTTGAACCCACTACATTCAGCCATTAGTTACGTTGAATATTTTTTATTATTTATTGATTGGCTTAATAATTTCCAGATCTCTTCTATCTTGGTAGACTGACTTAAGATTATCCATTTTTTTAGCTTCACGCTGTGTATCCCGCACACAGCAGGGTAGACAGGGAACCTATGTGTTAAGACATTTCTTTTTTATTAAGACTACCATTTCCCACTTTTCACCGAATTCTGAGGACATTACGTGTTAAGTGGAGTAAAATAAAATATTACCAAATAATGTTTCATTTCCTCGAGTGGGAATCGAACCTACAATCTGTCGCGTTTACAGTTGCACGTTTGTGCCCCTAAGCAACGACTGGCTAAACTGAAAATTTGACATGTTTTTATTATCTTTTTCAGAATCCAAGAAGTAGACGACAGTTTCTTTGAAAAATTTGGGTCAATTTTAAAACAAGCATCACAAAGAGCTGCATTAGAAGAATCTACACCTTTAGCCCCTTTAAAAGAAGAAGAAGAACAAGATGGGGAGAAAACAGTCACTGAAGTTTCTGAGAGTCGGAGTGTTACACGGGACACTGATAGCGGCAACGAGACGTTGCTTGACACAGACTCTGAGCCTGAGGACCCAGAGAAAGTTGACTTTTATGTAGAAGCTGTTGGCTGGAACGTAAGTAAAATTATATATTTATTTAGGTACTTCTTTGTTTTTATCTATTTGTTTTTATCTATTGAAGTCGGGTTAAAAATATAATCAAATAACAATATCATTTGCATAGCAATATCTATATCTGCAAGTTAAAGTGAAATGTGATCTGTCATTGTTTTTACAATAATTTTATCTGTAACATTCGAACAAATACGTACATTTTACTCGACCTTAGGTAGAGCTATACGACTTGATTTTTTATATTCTAGTAAAAAAAGTAATTCAATAGACTAATAGGTAGATACTTATTAAACATATTTATACTTTTATTTACATTTTCTAATAAAATACCTTCAATAGTGTTTTTTACACGTAGTCAGTCAATATAAATAAAAAGGTATCTAAATATTTCTGCGTTTCAACGTAACATTCATAGAGTGGCAAGAGCCTGTGTTGCAATAGCTTTATGTTGTTTATATTTCAGTTTGAACGGATGTAGACGTTCGTTTTTATCGTTTTACTTTAATTTGAACTAGACATTGGGTTAAGATTAAATTAGAATGTGGGTCGTTTATTTAAAATAAGGCACGGCGCTGTAAGTACGGATAAATATGCCATAGGTAGGCAAGATTTAACTTTGAAATTATAAATTAAATTGGCTTCGTTCCAATGAATATTATAAATGACACATAAGCTTCATTGAATAAGTATAATATGGATGTTAGCTTTATAAATTACACATTTTTAACTAGCTACTTAACTAAAATAAACAAAATGTTATATGTTTACTTTATTTATACTTTCTTATATAATCAAAATGGAAATATATGTTTACGTGTATCAATTACATGGTATATTTTATCTTTACGCATCTTCAGTATTTAGGAATAGGAAGAGGAAAAAAAGATAGGTATCATGAAGACACACTATTCTTTGCTCCTTTCTTTAAAATTTTTCATCTCGAGAATTATAGAAAGTTTCTGCAGCACTCTATGAATTCTAAACTAAATAAAGTTGGACCAGGTATGTCCACAAAAATATATTGATGGCCCTGGTAGATGTTCCATATACTGACAGCTCTAACGCACAATGCCCCAGTCATGGCATCCTGCCAATTCAACTAACCACGGTTATTTTGTCAACTTGACGCCAAGGTTGGTTTGAATGAAGTTCTTCAAATTTTTTAGTATCCAACTATTATGTAAGAAACGCTGTATTCTTAGCTTACTCACTTCATGTGTTCCATACACAGCAGGGTACGGGATACTTCGTGAAGCTACAAATACAAAGAGCAGTAGAGGAACCAGTAGTGTTAAGATATATCTTACCGTTCTCCATTTTCCGTTTATTAAGTTCTGACTGTCGCCTTTCCAATCGCCACGACTGGCCTCATGAAGAAACGTCTACAATATATGACATTAAAATGAAAAATATTTGAAAATTAGTTAATATTTTCACTTAAAATATTTTATTTTCTTAGTGTATATGATATACCTACATAATATCACTTGTTCCAATAGTTGCTCACAAATTGATTCGAGCACTTGAGTTGCCTATTTAAAAGATGTTAATATCTACCCACATAATACTAGTAGGTTGTAGGTACATAACATTTTGATTTTATATTGAGCAGTACACACTTTGCACGGTGCGAGATATCATCCATTTGATATTTATGTTCAATCAATTAGGTTCAGTAGAAATGTCTAGATTACATACATACGGAGGATTTCACTATATATTACATTTATGAAAATTAATATGACGTAAATGTTTATTTTAGGACTTTCTATGCTATTATTGCTACAAAATGATAAATTAAATCCCTTGAATTTCTTAAATGTGTTGAGTAAGTGAATAACGAACTCAGCCACTCATTTAGACAGGATCTTTTGTACTTAAATATAAGCTGAGTAACTAATATGGTAAACAAATAAGGCAACAACACCATATGCGCCTTGCTCCTAATTACAAAAATCTGAGCTTAATTTACGAAATATTTCAGAAATAAATAATTAAAAGATGTTAAGAATTAAAAAAAAAAAAACAATATTATAAAATATGTTTTCTTATAATTTTACAAATTGATCTTTAATTATAAGACAAAACTCTGTTTTAAAGTCTATTTTAATTTTCACATTTAAAAACTGTCATTATATCTTAAAAGAAATTATGGTAAAATGATGACTCTATGTCTATTTTTATCGCAAAATTATCTTTTTTCCTTATGGGAGAAACCATGCAATCACACAATAAATCTACAAAGCACCCATTAGGTCCACTTAAGACCAATATGTATCTTATAATAGTAATTGTGTATCGTGGGAATTTTGAAATGTCAGAAAAATATTATTCTTCTAAGTTGTTCTGAGACAAATTTTATAGTAAACCATATAACATATAATTACGTTATATATAGTTACTATACTTACATATAAATATGAACGTAATTTTTTTAACGCTTTAACGGCAAAACTACTTAACCGATTATCATGAAACTAGAGTGAGTCTCTAGTAAAAATAATAGAGTCAAATAAATTCATCTGGTATGAATTTAATATACCTAATGGTAAATTTTCAGCTACAGACGCCCTCGTTAACATTTGATGTAGTCTGTAAAAAATTTACGATAGGAAATTTCAAGTGGTCTTATTTTATTGGCAGTATCTATCTATAAACCTTCGCCTAATGCACTGCTATATGGATTATTTTATAATGGAACGGTATATAAACGCTATTTCCATTAGCGATGTCATTATCAAGTGCTGTTTGAGATTTAAATAAACGGATGTTAGCTGTTAGACTGTGATAATATATGTTAGTAGTTCTTACCTGCGGCTCCGCCCGTATGGATGTTAATAATATGAGTATAGGAAAAGGTATTTTGTAGATAGACATACCTATTTGTACTCGAAGCTATCGAATTTTCCCGTTTTTTAAACATTTCTTATTTTACTCCATTCCTATAGATCTTAGCTTGATGTAGGTAATATACCTTTCCTCGATAAAAAGGCAACACAAAAAATTATTATTAAAATCGAACCAGTACCAAACAAGCTCCTCTATAATATTTGTAGAAGAAAGCTGTAGAGACGTTACGTTAAGTAATAAAACATATTCAGGTTGTTACTATTTTAAACCTGAAGGTGAAAAATACTCTGGCGTAATACTAATAAACTTTATATATACATGGATTTTTACAATTATTTATAACTTATTATTTAAATTAAAATTATATTTCATGAATTGAGTATTTATATGAAAGATAATAAAATTTCAAGAGTAATTTCTCAAATTGTTTTACCTAAATCTTATTTATTATTAGTTATAAATTAAATATTATACTAAGTAGGTATCTGTTATCACCATTTGTCTAGGCACCCAAATTAATGAGACGATTTCGAAATAAAATCAGCAAAGAAAATCAACAGGTTATTGACATTGCTTATTTTTCATGACAATTTGGGAAACGTACAAGATATTTAAAAATAAAATATATATACATATAGTTATTTCGTCGAGTTCACATTCATCTTCAATGGTAGCGGTTTGCGAAAATAGAATCTGGCGGCGGATCGGCTCAATTCCTGAGTCCCGGCCGGACTCGAGCGTAGAGACGACTCGTCTGAGACGTACTTACACTACTTACACGCTCCATCCCGTAACGTGCGCGAGTGTTCTACGATAATGTGGTTGTGAAAAGTGAATAAATATGAGTAATACGGGTACACTACGAACTAAGTTCAGGGGCGTTAAGAAGGAGCTCCTGGACAGACAGACCAGCCTGCTTATACAATCTATGACTGTACGTCCGGCGATTTTTGTTTAGTTTAGAATTTAAATTGTAATATGTTTTGAAAAGTTTATTAGGTTTCGGTTTTATCAGTTTTGAATATTTTATCATACATAAATCTATTTATTTGCCTATTATTAATCTTGTTATTTTTTAAAAGTGAAATATCTTATTGTCCATCCGGTATTTTCACGGAAATACTGTAGGTGTAACAGTTGAGTTGAAGTGACAGTCGGAACTTTTTTGTATTGTAGAAAGACATATGCAAATGACTACAGAGTTAAAAATATAAAGTCCTCGAAATTTTGGTAGGTGGCATAAATTTGTCTGCGTTGAATTTTTTTTCATTATTGCATTTTAGGAGCTGTTAAATTAGAAACTAAAATATTCTTTTAATATCTTGCATCTTATCTTCTCAGCTTAATTAATATGTTTAATTACATAAATATGCATAGTTAAACAATAACAATCACAGCTGATTCGTACCTAACCAAGCAGTAAATGGAAAACACCGCGGGACGTTTCTGATCGATATTATGTCCACGGCGGCGCAGTTAACCCGCCGTTATATAAAAACATGGTAAATAGCGTTGTTTGCGATTGTAGTAGTGCGTTCAAACGTGGTCGCTGTCTTGGCAACGAACTATGACACGCGATGCACTGATTCACTTATATCCTTGATTTAGTTTGGAACAAACGCGTGTGAAACGAGTTCGTGTGAAAAAAATATACTGTGGTTTCTTTATTTCTTTTCAGTTGATGAACTTACGATATTACTACGATACATCGGTATGTGTGTCTTTCCGGCAAATGACTATAGGGCTTTGTTATGTAGATTTAAATACCAGACTATTTAGAACAGTGCAGCATTATTATATTTTTCTATAGCTCATCTCATCGATATTTTAAAAATATTTCGTTTCGTATATTTTAAAATATAAAATCTAATTGTTTCTATCGATAACTACAAAGCTTAAGAGCGGAGCTTTGTTTGGATAATAAAATTAGGTCAATCACTGTTTCTTCTCTAGACGCATAAGCGTCCGTTAGAATCTCGCCTTTTAAAGATTTTTTGTTTATAGCGAGAAACAGTGTTTATTTTTAGATGTTGNGTAATATGTTTTGAAAAGTTTATTAGGTTTCGGTTTTATCAGTTTTGAATATTTTATCATACATAAATCTATTTATTTGCCTATTATTAATCTTGTTATTTTTTAAAAGTGAAATATCTTATTGTCCATCCGGTATTTTCACGGAAATACTGTAGGTGTAACAGTTGAGTTGAAGTGACAGTCGGAACTTTTTTGTATTGTAGAAAGACATATGCAAATGACTACAGAGTTAAAAATATAAAGTCCTCGAAATTTTGGTAGGTGGCATAAATTTGTCTACGTTGAAATTTTTTTCTTTACTGCACTTTAGGAATGGTTAAAATTAGATACTAAAATATCTTTTAATATCTTACATCTAATCTTCTAAGCTTAATTAATATGTTTAATTACATATATATGCATAGTTAAAGAATAACAAACCCAGCTGATTCGTACCTAACCAAGCAGTAAATGGAAAACACCTCGGGACGTTTCTGATCGATACTATGTCCACGGCGGCGCAGTTAACCCGCCGTTATATAAAAACATGGTAAATAGCGTTGTTTGCGATTGTAGTAGGGCGTTCAAACGCGGTCGCTGTCTTGGCAACGAACTATGACACGCGATGCACTGATTCACTTATATCCTTGATTTAGTTTGGAACAAACGCGTGTGAAACGAGTTCGTGTGAAAAAAATATACTGTGGTTTCTTTATTTCTCTTCAGTTGATGAACTTACGATATTACTACGATACATCGGTATGTGTATCTTTCCGGCAAATGTCTATAGGGCTTTGTTATGTAGATTTAAATACCAGACTATTTAGAACAGTGCAGCATTATTATATTTTTCTATAGCTTACCTCATCGATATTTTAAAAATATTTCGTTTCGTATATTTTAAAATATAAAAACTAATTGCCTCTATCAATAACTACAAAGCTTAAGAGCGGAGCTTTGTTTGGATAATAAAATTAGGTCAAACACTGTTTCTTCTCTAGACGTTTACAGTGTCCGTTAGAATCTCGCCTTTTAAAGATTTTTTGTTTATAACGAGAAACAATGTTTATTTTTAGATGTTGTTTGCATTATTTAAATTTTAATAATATTTTTAGTTATAATTTATTTGATAACAATTTACTTTATAGGTGGATGAACTATATTTGGAGATTTTATATGAAATTTTACACAATGTCGGCGGATGTGACGTAGCGTGTGAAGTGGGACAGCAGGCTATGCTAAGCTATGTACAAGAAGCTTTTAAGATATCAAATGAGAAGCATACGCAGCTTTTAACGCAGGCAGAGGCGAAGGAACCACCGGAACTTATGCTGAATGTAGAAATAGTAGAAGGAAGGGACCTGGTCTCTAAAGACCCCAGTGGACTTAGTGATCCATTTGTCACCATTTACCTCATGTCCAACGCAGCCCACAGATATAATACGTCTGTGAAATCAGGAACATTGAATCCTCTTTGGGAAGAACATTTTTCTCTGTAAGTTGTATCTTTTAATTACAAATAATTACTGACATTTATTCGTCTCTGTTTGAACCAACTCTTTGCTTATTCGCTTTTGAAATTAACAAAATTAAAATACATACATACTATACATATACATTCTATTGTTTGTAACAATAAAGGTTCATTGGACTACATGAAAAGTTGTGTTTGAATATTTAAACACCTTAATATGCTGTTTTTTGTTCAAAAATAAATACCACTCGTTTAAATAATTCGACTGAATCCATGAATATTCAAGAGATGTTTGGTTCAATTTCGAAAAATATTCTGAAAAATATATTTAACAGCAGGTAAAAGCGGTAATAATCTGCTACGATAGAATGTGTTTTACGATCCCATTAGCTGAAATACGTAACGATTTACTGCTTCTATCAACATCAGTCGAAATAGATTTTATTTATTTATATTGAAGAGTACTTATTTATTATTTTCTTATTTTGCAGACCTATACCAGGTAACCTGTGCGAAGACTCACTTTGTTTAGAAGTATGGTAAGTTTCAAGGTGAACATGCTATTAAAAGAACAAATTTCTTAAAATACTAATTGATTTATTCAATTTTTAGGGATTTTGATCCTGCGGAGACGGTTAAAGAAAAAATGACCAAAATTTTCGAAGTGAAAGGTGTGAAAGGTCTGCGTAAACTTATGAAAGAAATTGCGATAACGGCGTCTACTGGGAAACATGATAATGAACTTATCGGAACTGCTAATATGCCACTTAAGGTATTTATTTATTTTGACTTTTAATTATATAGGAATCTGAATTATATTTTTATTGTTATATTATGTCGAAATTTAATGAAAGGATTTAGATTTACAATCTTACGTACTTTCGTCATTAAGTAAATAGAAACTAAGAGTTAAACTCAGATACACAACAGCAAATGTTATTTTTGAAAATTTAAGGTAAAGAAATACATTATAAAATAAAGTTAAATAAATATTTGATATAAGTTTTGAGTCACTATAGTTGATTCACATTTTTGTATAATGTTTGCTAAGTGTATCATTTTGTTCCCCGTTACTTTGTAAAGCCAATTGCACTTTAAAGTAAATTTGATCGACTTGTTTCTAAGTAATTTTTTTTGTTTTTAATTTTGGGCATTTGTTTGGATTTTGGTCACGCACCGGCAAATGTATTTGTAAATAAGAAGTTCACCACTTGTAATTACAATTAAATTGTTGATGTTTAAAGTCTCTTGCTTAAGTCCATTTTGTTGGTAGGCGAACCAAACAAATCATATTTAGAAACACATTGCCCCTAACTGCAAACTCCAGGCGGGAAATCATGTTTTAAAATTGTTTATGCATGGTAATGGTGGTTACCTAATTTGAACTAAATCTTGTGACCAAGTTGATGTTGAAGCGTCTAAACAATAATAGTAATGACTAAAGAGGGATCCATAGATATATACAAACTTAGTAATACAAGAAGAAGAAGAAACAAAAGACTTTTTTTATGATGATTTATTATTATTACTTCTATTATGACCATATGATTAAAATATATTTCGTCCCATTATATTTTTTTATTTTTATTGTAATTATTTTTTCATTTTAAGTCTAAAAACAATAAATTTTATTTATTTCCAGTCCATCCCAGCTGGCGGTATGACAATGTGGCTAAATTTAAGTAAAAAGAGCAAATTAAAGAGACAAGGTGTGCTGATGGCACGCTTTAATTTTTCCTCAGAAAAGAATTCACAAGTTGCAGCTCAGGAACATAGACATTTATTAAGAATATTATTACTGCATGAACTCGAGAGCTCTAAGGTATTGTTTTGTATTATCCTTCATAGAATTTGTCATTTTATCAGTATTTTCATATTTTTTACATTATTAAAAACATAAATAATTTAAATAAAATATAATTATCCGCGGGATGAATGCTAGCAGTCCCCATTTGTGGCAGTTACCAGTAGACCGCCCTCTATATTGATTGCTACTCGTATCGTACCATTGCACCATCGTACTATAACCAGTTAAAGTCAGTCACGTGTGATGAATTTCATATATTTTTATCTTCATGCTGTATTGCATATAGCAGGGTAGGTAGTGTTAAGACACTGCTCCCGATTTTACGTCAAATGTTTTATCAAAACATTCATTGCGTATTGAGTGGAGAAACTCAACGCCGCGCTTTACTTTGATACCAAAGCGAGAAAATAAAAATAAAAAACATCACGAGAGGGAATAGATCCCAAACAGATTCGCAATAGTTGTAGATTAGAAAGTCTGAAAGACTGTGCCGTCAAATAAATAAATATAAAGTAAAACGTTTCAGGTAGCCCCATACTGGTGGTGTGAGAACTTCAGTGCAGCTGCTGAAGGTATTCTGACACAGCACGCGGCGCAAAGTGGCTTGTCCCAAACGGAGAACTCGTTAGCGCAGTGGTCCGTGTACTGCGCGGTCACCGCCGACCATCCGTTGAGCTTCGCCCTCTTCTACGGCTTGCTTGATAAAATATCTAAGCCTTTGCAATCTGGTAAGTTTTTATGTATTTAATATTGTTATCAGTTTTCACACTATACCTCAGCAAAGTAGATAGAGAGTACCGAATTTGAGTCTGAGTAGAAGTATTTGACCTGGTATCTGCTGCCGAATTTTCTAACCGCACAGTACGTCACAAACATAAATATGCTTCCTCACCACCTGGATCTCCACCTGGACTCCACTAATGTGCGATGTTGTAGGAACTACCTTTCACGTGCCACACAACCGTGGCGCAGCCTGCCTGCAGCAGTTTCCGTCAAATTTCAACAACTTCAACATTTTAATCCATTTATTACACATTTGTGTATTGGTATTTTTCAATTTATTACTTGCATAATAAATTTAAACACCAGTTCAAAACATTATTTTATCATTGAATCTCAATAAACTATAATAAATTCCAGGCCTTATAAACGAAGAGGACGTCAAGTTATTTTGGGATGGAGCGAAAAAACTACTACCAACTTGCTACAGTCACATACGAAAATTGAGAAAAAAGACAGCTGGAGACAAAACAGTGATGAAAACTCTTAGAGAAGTCTTAAGAATCCTTTATAACTTATCACTATTAGATTTACCAGATTCAATAGAACTCTTTCCTGTTAATTTATACGGTTGGTTGAGAGATAAAGATGATGGCAGTAGGTTGTCGATACAAGAGGTTTTAAATCAAGCAGTAATACAAGGGGCATCCGATTGGTTTGTCCATATATTGGATAATAATGAATGTAAGGATAAAAGTGATGAGTCACGATTACAACACTTGATAAGGGTGATACAGCTGGTGAGATCTGATTTGCAAAGGGCAGTGGAATATTTTGATAGAGCGTTCGTTGAGTAAGTATTATAATTTATTTTTTAAGATTAATAGTTAGTAGTACATCGTTTTTAAGTACCCACTGTCACAAAAACTTTTTATTTTTTAACGTATATTTGAAAATTTTCATGTTTGATCAAATTAAATTCAAAATACCTAAGATATATTAAATAGTTAATCACAGTTTACTATTTTTTCTCTCTTCATGCTTTATCTTGTATGTAACAGGCATATAGCAGATAACCTAGCGTTACCGCACTCTGTATTACATTATCCGCCAGAATTCTACGGAAATCCGAATTCTTCATTATACTTTAATTTAGAAATTAGAATAACTATGTGAATACATATTTTGAACAAATTTTATCGTTTATTTTTTACAGACAAATGTCATTCCCATATTCAAAAGCACTGTACGGTGTTTACGAAGACAAAATTGCGTCTCTCGTCGAACCGGAAGTGATTCAAGTATGTAAGAACATGAAAAGACTAAGATATAGTGAAGGTTCCACCAACACTATATATTTGGCTGGAGGACTCAATGGGGAGACTGGACTTGGAGCTCCAGAAGTCGGTTCAGAGCCTTTAGCAATGGGAACCACGTTGTTCGAACTATATTTAGCTCTGCAAAGGTTTTTGACGTAAGTATTTAAATTGATAATAAGATACGTATTTTTAAGGCTGTTGTGGCGCAGTAGCACAGCTTGTAACTGTAAACACGACGGTTGTGAGTTCGATTCCCACTCGCTCTTATAAGCGCGGTGTTAAGTTCTGCTACTCAACATGCAATGTCTCGAAAAATTCGGCATTACTAATACTAAATATCGCATATGAATTTCCAGGTTGGGTCAAGGTCTTAATGAAACACAATGGCATACATATAGCATATCCAAGTTCCACTCGTGGTTTTTTGGCGGTGTCGCTCAATGGCTCGACATAGCTGCATACAAAGCTTTAACTCGTATAGAAAAGGCTGTGGAATTAGATAATTTGGTGCCAGTCGACACAAATGTGAAATATAGCAGTTCTGGAGTAGATACTTTGGCCATCTTTTACCAGATTAAGATTTTCTGGCAGCAGCTTGCGTGGCCAGATGTTGAAGGATGTTATACTTTTGTCGCTAAGATTATTGACGTAAGTGTTTTTCCTTTATTCTTTTATTTTATATTTTCCTCGTAAAATTAATACAATTTTCATATTTCTAATATTTAGTCATTGTTATTTTATGTTACTTTATACATTTAGCAATTTCCATATTACAGGACATATGTCGGTGTTGCGTATTTTATTCAGACAAAATGGCGAAACGAGTAGAGAGTGTGGGCACCGTCAGTACGGTGTACGAGGAGAGATTTGAAGTAACGACGGAGTGGTGTGTGGCTATCAACAACATTGATTATGTGAGGCAAAGTTTACAACCATTTGTGCTGGAACTAGGAATGGATGAAATCATACAGAAAATGTGTGAAACTCGATCTCCTTTGGAAGCACAAAGGTATTTTTTTTAGCTTCACCCTGTACTTTGTCTATAGTAAGATAATGTTAAGACATTCTGTTCCCAAGCTTTGCATGTTAAGTAGCGGAAGCCAATGCCGTGCCGTGTTACCGGATCGAAGAAATAAATGTGATTTGCTCCCCGAGTGAGAAACGAACTCAGAATCGTTGCGTTTACAGTTTCGAATATCTTAAAGATGTGTAAAAATATTGCTTATTTGTATGTAATTAATTAAATTAATTATTTAAGTAGATTTTATCCGCGAAATAATCAGTCTTTTTTATTAAAATCATATTTCAAGTGCTGCCTAAAAATATTGTTTTTAATCACACAAATTGTTGTCATTTTATTTTGCATATTTAATTTGCAGATGTAAGGATACTCTACAAAATGTCATCGCCAATGCCATCGATACAGTGAAAAATAAAATTGTTGATCTATTAGAAGTTATGATCAAAAAGGTAAAATATACTTTATTTAATACTTTTTCCTCCGTAACAGGGGAGACAAAGAGCACCTGTTAACACTAGTGCACTGGGCACTTCCCCGTGTGGGTACCCGCAACTTAATTAACAAATAATAATTAATTCTCACTCATTTTTCAAATTCGTGGTTGAAACTTAGCCGCAACGGAAATTTCGAAATTCCATTTTTTTTTAAATATGGTACAAATATAGTCGCTAGAGGTCCAGCAATCATTTTAAGTATTTTTCCAGATGATGCCATCAATAACTCGTTTTCTAATAGAAGGCGCAGAATTACTTCATCAAGACTGTTCCAGTATGGACAGAGTGATGAGATATTTGGAGGCTAATCTCGATACTTTATACCAACATCTCAATAACGAAAACTTTTCTAGGACTTTGGATATAGTTTGGGAACAACTGGGCGAAGTTTTATATGAACTTATACAAGCTAATTTAGAGGTATGGATAT